>CAUYRT010089526.1:0-32539 GCA_963574885.1 Lepilemur ruficaudatus
AATTTCAGAAATAATGTGTAATGTCACAGAAACAAAAGCTCCATGAGAGAAAGTATTTTGACAAATTTGTTACTGTTATATTCCAACCTCTTAGAATACTGCCTGGCACAAAGGAGGTACTCAGTAAATACTTGTTGAGTGAAACATAGATTTAAACCAACACGCTATTCACATCCTGCATTTGGAGACATAAAGAGAAGAATCTAGAAAAAAAATGAACATGACCAGACAAGTGAAAGCAGCACCATCTATCAAAGGAGAAAAATAGGACTGATGATTAAAATCTCGTAAGTCAGTAGTAAACAGATCATAGTTCTAGGTCTAGGCCATTTACTAGCTCTTTACCTCGCACTAGTTACTGAAGCTCTTAGGGCCTCAGTTCTGCCATCTAAAGACTTAATCTCATAATACCTACCTCATAGGTAGGCTCTGAGGATTGAGTGAGAAAAGCTAATTAAAGCATTCAGCCAGTACGCAGCACAGAGAAAGCACCAATCAGACTAGCTATGCTTATTGTTTTGATGGCATTGCCCCTGTACTGGCCAGAAGTGTTAACAATGCTATAGCAAACCCATGTGCTGTGTACTTTCTCATCCTAATTCTTTCAATATATTGGATTTCTGACAAGAGAGAAATTCCTATATTCTAGAGGCATTTTTTTAATTTATTTTTTCTTTATTGAAGTGTAATTTACATATCATGTCTTTACTCCATTTTAAGTGTACAATTAAGTGGTTATTAGTAAATTTACCAAGTTGTACAGCTATTCATATAAATCAGTTTTAGAGGATTTCCTTCCCCCTATTGAGATGCCTAATTCCCATCCCCAAATACATTTCAAGCATGCCCCTCCCCTTCACAGTGCTCACTACATCCCTCGGATGTGGGTCTACCCCCCATCCCCCAAATCCCTAGTGAACACCACCACCATTTGAGCACCAACGTGTTAATTAGTCAGTACCAATTTGATGGCGAGTGCAAGTGGGGCCCATTCTTCGGGTCTTGTGTCACCTCACTTCAAATAATGGGCTTAAGCTTAATCCAGGATAATATAAGCGGTGCTAGCTCACCGTCGTTTCTTAAAATTGAGTAATATTCCATTGTAAACACATACCAAATTTTAATAATCGACTCATGAATTGACGGGCACTTGGGTTGTTTCCACGACCTAGCAATAGTGAATTGTGCTGCCGTAAACATTCGTGTGCAGATGTCTTTATAATAGAATGTTTAATTGATTTAGAAATAAATAAGATATATTTTATCTTGAATAAAAGGAACTAGTAGATGAATGATAAAGTATAACACAGCTGTTAAAGATTAGTCTGTGGAAGCTTACAGGCTTAGTTGGAGTCCTCACCATGCCACCAAAACATGTGTGATCATGTGATCTGTATTCATGAGTTCATTTCCTTTCCATGAGCATCCATTTCACATTAAGATGAGGATAATAATGATAATGATAATAGCAATGCTAATAGCCTTTCTGTGTTTGTCTTATTTCGCTTAACATAATGTTCTCCATTTCCATCCATGTTGTTGCAAATGATAGGATTTCATTCTTTTTAGTGGCTGAATAATATTCCATTGTGCATAAGCATCATGTTTTCTTTATCCATTCAGTTGCTGACGGGCACTTATGTTGATTCCAAATCTTGACTACCGTGAATAGTGCTGCAGTAAACATGGGAGTGCAACTGTCTTTTTGATATGCTGATTTCTTTTCTTTTGGATATATACCTAGTGGTGACATTGCTGGGTCATGTTGTAGTTCTATTTTTAGTTTTTTGAGGAGCCTCCGCACTGTTCTCCGTAATGGTTGCACTAATTCACATTGCCGGGTACGAGGGTTCCCCCTTTCTCCACATGCTCACCAGCATCCGTTATTGCCTGTCTTCTTGATAAAAGTCATTTTAACTGGGCTGAGATGATATCTCATTGATAATTACATTAATACATAGCTCATAAAACTATTATAAGGATTAAATAAGCAGATGACCGTAAAGCTTTTAGCACAGTTCCTGACACAGTATTATTTTAAATATATTAGCTATAATCAAAAAGGGTAGGAAAAAGTGCCAGCCATCTTCTCACTCTAGGATTACCTATTAGGATGAGAGAGAGAGACACCTCTCTAAAGATATAAACATAATTATCTTCTAAATACAAAGTGGGATTTATATTGTTTGAAAATCTGCTTTTACTTTTTAGCAATGCATTGCCAGTATCTTTCCATATTGATAAGCAAACTTCCATCTTTGCTGTTATGCCTTGGTGCAAGCCACCACACTGTGACTTGAATCTTTGTAACAGTCCCTTACCTGTGTCCCTACCTTTGTTCCATCTCATGTTCATGTTTCTCAACTTCCCCAAATTCTTCCAGCTTCCAGCATTACCCCCAGGGTCCAAATTCAAACATACGTTACCCTAGGCTTTGGGCACTTTAATCCTTATTTATTTGCAGGGCTTTATCTTCCATCACACTCCTCCACAAACTTCACGATCTTGTCACACCTCACTTTGCAGAGCAAAGAACTCTAGTGCTTTTCTTTCCAGGAGGGCATAGCAGAACTTGGGAATGGAAAGCACGTGGACTACGGATCCAGACCAATCTGCGTTCTAATCTTGATTCTGACACCAAGTGGGGTGTGTGATATGTGGCCATAGGAAATTCACTTGATCTTATTTGCTAAGAAAATTTGTTGGTGATAAGACTAAATTCTCTTAATTGTTGGGTTTACATACCAGAATATAGCAATATTTAACAAAAAGTACAGTGTTCCCCACATAGTAATAATTGACTAATCTTTTCCCCTTTCTGACATCTGGATTTTTCTTTAATTTTCACTATAACCATCTTATTTCCCTTAGTCACTCTTTTTTCTTTTTTTCTTTTTTTCTTTTTAGGGATGGGGTCTCACTATGTTGCCCAGGCTGTTGTCACATTCCTGGCCTCAAGTGATCCTCTTATCTTGGACTCCCCAAAGGTGCTGGGATTACAGTTGCCACACCTGGCCTCCCTTAGTCACTCTTAACTGGATTATTACAACAGCTTTCTAACTGGTCTCCGCATCTCCATTTGGTCCCTCCTCCTATCCTTTCGGATTTATTGTCTAAGGCATATCTCTGACCATATTACTCTGCTATTAAAAAATCTACAACGATTTTCCATGACTCCAGACTAAGCTCCTTTTTCCTGCCACGTGGCATCCTGTTCCCCTATCTTCACCCATGCTCCAACATTCTCCAAATCTTTCTCATCCCTGCGTCTGTGTTCAAATCATTACCTGTTTCCAGAGTGTTCTACTCTAGCCACTGCCTTTTGGGATATCACTCCTCCTTCATCCCCAAATTGCAAACACTTCCATGAAGCTTTCTCTGAGGCCAACAGGTTTCATTTTTTTAAAAAATATATGTTTGCAGAGCATTATTTGGGTGTTTTTCATCTGTGTATGTCATAATATATTCTTTTTTTTGACAAATTTATTGAAGTATAATTTACATTCCATGCCTTTACTCCATTTTAAGTACACAATTAAATTATTTTTAGTAAATTTACCAAGTTGTACAGCTATTCACATAAATCAGTTTTAGGAGATTTCCTTCCCCCTATTAAGTCCCCTATGAGGGATGATAATATATTCTTCATTTTTAAAAATCTTCTTTCCTCCAGTAGTTGGGAAGTCCCGGTGAATAAGAGTGATAACATTCGTCTTTTCTTTATATTTGCATCACCTGGGACCATAGTTGAAACACAGTGGTAATTAAAAAGAATTTCCATTAAGCAAAGTGAATGAATGAATGGCTCACAAGTGTGATGGTGTGATGTCACCTCTACCTCACTATCCACATTGTGTGGTTGGAATGTAGTTTCATAATGATTTTTGTGCCATGGTATTGTATGGAGGGCATCATAGCAATAATATCTACCATTTTTTGAAACACCAATTTTATGTTGGTTTCTATACAAGTCATTTGATACCAGTGATCGTATTTCATCTTCACATTCCAGCTACGCCCATTTCATATTTCCCTGTTTTACAGGTAAGAAAACTGAGATCCAGAGACATTAACCTACTTGCCTCTGGCACTTATGCACGTTCCCATTTTATTACATAACCTGTAGAAATATAGTTCCTTTTTTACGGCATAGCAATGGTATGTCAGCTACTGTGTCTGGCCCCTTACATCTGTTTCTTCTTATCATTATGTCTAGTTTAGATAGTTTAGAACATATGATTCCAGAGGTTAAATGATTTTCTCAAGGCCATTCAGCAAGTGAAGAAACAAAAATTAAAACTCATATTTCTCTGGCTGTAAAACTCCTAGGCCGTACATTACGCTGCCTAGCTGCCTTGAAAGACATGCCACAAACTATTTTATTCCACCGAATAAGACGTAATGTGATCACTAATTTGTTAGGCTGGTTTAGGAGGTTCATGAAGGAGCAAGTTAAGAGACAAAGTGTTTCAGAACCAGATCACCAGAGGCTTAGCATGCCAGATGGTGCAGTTTGGACTCTTTCCTGCGGGCAATGGAGAAAACACTAAACTGTAGCATAAAACACACAAACAGAGGAGATACCTATTGGGAAGCTGTTTCAGTCACGCCCTTCAGAGAGGATGGCAGCTAAGGCAGAGGTGAAGGAGAGGAGAAAACTGAGTCAAAAAATATTTAGCAGGCTGTCTATTTAGTGAGTTCGGTAATTGCATCCAGAGCAAACTTTGCAATAGTGCAAAGTTCATTACAGTCTCTGATGAACAGTTGTTCAACCAGTTATTTAACTTTTGTTAAAACCAAACTGAAATCTGTGGTTACTATTGCCCATAGGCCTAAGGTTTCTTCTGTCACCATTAGGGGAATAAAAAGCCATCCAATAAGAAAAATGACCTTTTTACTTCACAGTATTATATCAGTTTAAGAGATGCCAAGGTACAGCCCTCACATTGGTGTACGAGAATCAGTCTTTCCTTTGTAAGGGAATCGATAGCTGTTCTACTCGCAATGGCTACAAAGTACCTTTTAAAACTAATAATTGTGGAAGGGCTGAATCCTTCATAATAAAAATCTTTAAAACCTTTATAAAATTCCTCTGTAAAGCCACTTTCCTGGGGAGACCTATAATTATTGAAAGGCAAGATGAGAGCATCAGCCCATTTCACATAAACATGGGCAATGTCAGCCCCAGCCAGAAAAGCTGAGGGTAGGGAAATAAAACCCAGATGAGAAAATGAGCCAGGATCAATTTTTCTTCCCAATGTATTTTATTGTATACAAACGATAAAGCATAAACAGCCTCTGATTTCCCACCAGATTCTGCTGGTGTTTTTTTCGAGAAAAGCTGCGTGTTAACACTGAATCTCAAATCCTATCATTCCCATATACGTGCCACAGCACGTATTCAGCATGCATTCCACTGAAGTTAACCCTATTTTCATGTGGCTGCTGCTGCTTTTCCTTCAATTTTAAATTCAACCATCTAGTTAGCATCTACAGATGCTTTTTTCTTTGATCTCTTAAAAATCACAATGGTGGGTATAATCATACCCCTCCAATCTCTGCTCAATATACTGGATTATTTGTTCAAAAAGCAAAGAGAAGAGAATCTGGTTAATCTCAAGTTCACTCCAATTGCCCTCCAAGTAATACTTCTGCGTTTGGCCACCTTTTCCAAGGCTCCGCTTTCAACAATGTTCCATAGGATTTGGACCAGCCTCCTTACTTTATACTGTATGGGCAAAGAAGAAACAGGAAGCCAAAAAACAAAAAGTCTGTGTGGCCTCTGTGATTCATTCCATCACCTGGGTCTCCGTTTTCTTATCTCTAAAATGAAGGTGTTGGACCAGAGCTTGGAGAACAAATAGTTTTAGTCTCTTGAGCCAATTCTGATCAATCAACAGTGACTGCCTCAAGTGCTCCCTGAATTCAGAGGTGGACTCCAGGCTCAGGAGGAAAGAGTATTGTGGTTGATTAGCTCTGTCCACCAACAGTGCAGGATATGGTAGCAGTGGCATGCGTGCCAATTTTTTTGACAGTCCTGGAATATGGTACGTTTAATTATTGTATGACTTTCTTTCCCTGTTAGAAAAAAGGATAAAGACTTTGTCTTGGACTAAGCATGCAGATTCAAGAATTGTGGGAAAGCGAGTTCAGTATTCCAGAACAAGATCGCTGAACAAGGATTGAAAATGACAAAGAATTCAGAGGCAAAGTATTGATCCTGAGATAAGAGAATGAGGGAAATGAAAGTGGAGAGAATTGTAGGAGCAGGCACATAACTGGGCTGAAAATTGAGATAAGACCTGTTGTCTGAGGTTGTTGGTCCTTCCTGGTGTTATGCTTGAGGTTCAGCTGTGTATAATGGACCCCCCTCCACATATGAAAATGTCTAGAGACATTTTTCATTGACATGATCAGTGGGGAGTGCTATTGGCCTCTAGCGGGTGGGGGTCAGGGATGTTTCTGAATATCCTAAATGCATAGGATAGCCTCACATAATTAATCATCCAGCCCCAAATGTCAATCGTATCAAGGTTGAAAATTCCTGTATTAAGGAATGAATGAAAAACAAGTGGCCAAAAGCCCTACTCTGAATGCAGTCTGCTGTGCTAGAGACTCCAGTGTTCACAAATGTATTAGGTCTCTTCTTCTTCTTTAACCCACATTTAGACTATGTTCTCTACCCTTCCTTTAAAGTCAGGTGTGGTCATGTGATTGAGTTTATTTCAATGGGATGGCAATGAAAGTTACATATCGCTCTTCTGGGTCTGATCCTTTAATAAACCTTCCAGTTTCCCCTTTTCTTCTTACAATAGTTGAAAAGTGAGTACTCTCATCACCTACAAGAGAGGAGACCACAGAATGAAGGGAGGGTAGGCCCTGAATAACTGCAGAGCAGAGTTACCCCCAACCCCTAACTCCCCACATTAGATTGTGTTGTGCAGGAAATATGAACTTTAAACTTGGATATCATTAAGCCATTGAAAGCTTAGCACTGTATGTTACAGAAGTCAACCTACTTGTAAGGCATCTAAAATCTGACCAATTAGACTGTCCTAGTCCATTCAAGCTGCTATAACAAGAAACTATAGACTGGGTAATTTACTAAACACACACACACACATACATATGTTATTTTCCAGAGGCTGGGAAATCTAAGACCAAGACACCCGTAGATTTGGGGTCTGGTGAGAGCTCCTCTCTGCTTCCAAGATGGCTCCTTGTTGCTGCGTCCTCACGTAATGGAAAGTCAGAGAGACAAAAATGGACAAACTCACTTCCTCAACCTTTTTCCTAAGGACATAAATCCCATCCGTGAGGCTGGAGCCCTCATAGCCTCATCATCTCTCAAATGGCTCACCTCTGAATGCCATCTCCTCAGGGTTTAAGCTCCAATATATGAATTTTGGGGGGACATGTCCGTTTAAATCATAGCACAGACTGAGTGCTACTCCTTAGCATGGTGACAAGAAGAGCATTTCCCGTCGTTGTCAGTCAGTAAGTCTGTCTGTCTGTCTGCCTCTCGACTGTCTTGTACACGAATGTGTGTTTTGCTAACTTACGTTTTATGGTCTATAGGCCCAGGCTAAGCTTCCCCATTCTTAGGAACTCATTCTGCATGTTTTTTTTTCTTTCCAAGGCTTTTAACTGTCTACCTTAGTAGCTACAACACCTTCAAAGCAGGAACAAGGCAATAAGTATCCCCCTATCTTGTATCAGAGTTCCTGAGATCCCTGAAGCATCTTGACTTTATAACAGATTATAGGACCCTTGAATTATTTTAAATTCTGAAGAAAAAATATTATCAAGTGCTATACTAGCTCTCTGGGTCATAAAAGTGTGTTTTATATGATCCTTGTCTTCAAAGAATTTATATTCTGGTAAAATAAATGTAAAGATACAAGGAAAGCCAAGATAAATACATTATAAGAATAAAAAAAATCCTTTAGGAGTTCACAGACTATCACATGTAGTTGGAAATTTTATAAAAGTATGAATGGAAGCACTGGCCTTTCAGGTGGGTTTCAGGAATGAGTAGGATTTTGACAGAGAAGCACAGGTCAAGGCATGAGGGCATTCAGGTGCCAGTTACACCAGGAGCAGCAGGCAGCCCAACTGTTTAGTCTAGAGCAGTACCATCCAATAAAAATACAATGAGTCACGAAGGAAAACCAGATGAGTAATTTAATTTTCTAAGTAGCCACAACAGAAAAGTCAAAAAGAAACAGGTGAAATTAATTTTAACAATGTATTTTAAATTAATGTATCCAAAATACAAGTTCAACATGCAATAAATACAAAAATATCAATGCAACATTTTACTTTTTTATTATAAATATTTTAATTCTGGCATGTATCTCATACTTCCAGCATGTCTCAATTTGAACTAGTCACATTTTAGGTGCTCACTAATCCTGCAGGTGCCTAGCCATTATCTAATTAGATAGTCCAGGACCAGAGACCATGTCGGTTAAAGGGTCTGGACTTTTTTTCTTCTTGAAATCACCCACATTTTCCAGAGCACAGGTATTTGCACAGTAGTGCTCAATGCAATGCGTTGGAAATAATTGTTTCGATAAATACTTCCATGGAGGACACATGTTTATAAAGCTTCTGAGACAGACATTTCTGCTGTGATGTAGAAGGAGCTATTGCACCGCGGAAGAAAATTTTAATTGGTTACCCCCGTAACCTTTTCTGAATGCAAGTATCTGATATTTAACTTTGACATTTTAATGCCTATCTTTCTCTCTCAGCTACATGAGACTTGTTGCAGTGAAGTCACCAACATCACTCTGGGACAGTAGGTCTTAACATTCTCAGACTTGTCGGTAACATCACCAGCTCTAAGCCGCAAATCACATCGTCTGGGTCTTTGGGAGCTCATCCAGTGGCTCTGAGGGTTGCTTTGGACCACTTTTGGAAATTTTGAATTTTTAAACAATTCACACCAATGTCTATATTGTCTTTTTTAAATTTTCTGCTTTGAGTCCGGCGTCATTTTTTCCCCTATGGAACCAGTTCTTGTCCAATCGTTCTTGTTTTCTTAAGTTTTGTATAATTTCTCTTGTGCAGGTGCTCACTGCTCATTTGATTTCAAACTAACGTAAGTCTCGTCTCCCTCCATCCATTCCCCCTACTGTTGCTTGAGCAATATTTCCAAAAATAAGATGGAGCGTGTTCTTTCTCAAAAGAATACCACTGCCTCCACAGAGCTCTCAAATTAGAGGTCTCAAATTAGTGGCTGCTTTGACTCCTAAGTTTTCTTTTATTTAGCCATGAAATGTGCTCAACAATAATCATAAACCATAGTACTTCCAGGTGCCCCACTGAGCTCACTTCAGAACTGCAACTCCCCGGAATTTCCTACCTAGTGTACTCAGCTCCCTTTATGTGAGTCTGAAACCCTTGGTTTACGGAACAAAGTTAAAATTTCTCACATTCATGGGTAACTGATCTCAGATTACCTTTTACAAACCTTTACACACCAATTTCTTGATGCTTCCAGTATTTATTGTTCCTGCATTGCAAGGACTAAGAGCTGAAAGAAGTGCCAGTGATTGCTATGTGCGAGGTACTGTGCAGCAAATGGAAGGTTTATTTTAATTCCCAGTGAAACTCAGTGAGAGAGGTGGCATTTTTATAGAGTTGGAAATTGGGGCTATGACCTTAATGAGGGTCACAGAGCCACTACATATCAGAATCAGATTCCAGCTTTGAGTACCATCAGACTCTGGAGTCCAGCAGTCAAGCTCTCAACCATGTTTTGACTTCTTTATGGTGTCACTCACGGCCTTCCATCACCCTGGGAAGCGTGTCTTCTACCCGAAACCTCCAGGTAGCGATGCCTCTTTTATTCCGTGATGCACAGTCCAAATTCTCCTTTCCTCACCTATGAAGGCTTCTCTGATATGCCCTGATAGATCATCCTATCCTTTCAACTGTACAGAAGGATTTGGCAATGCTTCACCAATACTGTCCTTTACATTGGTAGTTGGTTGTAAGTATTTTACCTACTGGCTCTTAATGAGTCACCATTTCTTTGCACTTCAATGTTTTCTCTCAAAATGTATAATAGTATTAACTCATAGAATTGCTGTAAGAAAGAATGCCAATGGAGTAATTCACATAGAATCCTTACAACATGGCCTGGAACATAGAAAATTATCAGTACTGGTTAGCAGGATAGATATTATTATCCTCACCATTATTACCACTAGACTGAGTATAAAGGAATTTGCATTAGATATTTTTATGTCTCCAGTGCCAACATCACACCTTTGACCCAAAAATTGTTCCCTAAATGCCTGGTGAGCTGAATCATGGTGAACTGATGTCCCTTCCATCTCTCTTGGACTTCTGCCCTGCAGAGCCTCCTGGATCTATCAGGTTTCTGCTTCTTTGACTTCAGAGGAATTTCCATGTTTTTGGTTTCAGGATACCTGTCTTCTCACTATGAATCTTCTAGTTTTTCAATTTATTGTTTTATTTTTTTCCCTCCTCCTATTTTTTTTCCTAAGGGCTGGAAATGAAATAAGGAACAAGAGAGGTTTCCATTTATATGTAGCTTACTTTCTAGTGGATTAAAAAAACAACATATAAGATAACAAGTAAATATACATACTCTGAAAAAAATCAAGCTCTGCAAGGTAATGGAGACTATAGATTAATTGAAGATGGGGGCTATGTTAGTAAGTTGAAAGGTTTCTCTGATGAGACCCGGATGACAGAAGAAATCATTCAAAGAGCCAGTAAGAGTGTTTCCAGGTAAAGTGGGCAAAGTGAAAGGTCCTGACTATGGAATAGACTTGGAGTTCACCAAGATTAACCAGAGAGGCTGCTGCAGAGATTGTTAGAAAACGAAGACCAGGTAGAAACCATTAGAAAATTCCAGGTGATTGGCTTGAATTAGGAGCAGCTGTAAACATAGTGGGATGTGTTTGCATTTAAAATATTTTTAAAATATGCTACTCTTTACATATTCATAAAAGTAGAGATCACAGAAAAAGATTTCTCTATGTAATCTATCGACTTTGTGTGGTTCTTTCTCTCTCTCTCTCATATCACCCTGCTTGCTTACTTGCAGTCCTTCCTTCCTTCCTTTTTTCTCTCCCACTCCCTCTCCACTGCAGGGATTTACAAACTGTTTCTATAAAGGGCCAGATAGTAAATATTTTTAGCTTTGAAGGAAGAAATTACTGCTACAATTATTCACTCAGCCATTGCAATGCAAAAGCACCCACAGACAGTACGTAAATGAATGAGAGTGGGTGATTCCCATAAACAGGTGGTAGCTGAATTTGGCCCACTGGCCATCGTTTGTTGATCCCTGACCTAAAGTCCTGGGAGGCAAATACCGTACATCTTATCATTTTGATCAATAACTAATTCAGTAAGTATCTCTAACAGATTGGAACCATCTCCTCCCTCTCCTCCCAATTTCTTTCTTCCTCTCCCCTCATCCTTATTACTATATTACTATTATTGCATAGTGGAATTGCAAAGAAGTTCCTATTGGCATGTGATATGCAATCTGTCTTCGATATTTCCTCATTGTATCAACAATGTTCATTTTTTTTCAAGTTTTGTTTTTCCAGTTGGAATTCAAACAAGATCTACATATTGAAGGTGGTTGATGTATCTCTTACGTTTACTTGACTCTATAAGACTTTCCCCTCCTTATTTATGTTAATTAGCTAACGAAAATGTTTTTGTGTAGGTACAATGTATACAAATCCTGGGTCTACAGATCAATATATTTTATATAACCATGTATCTAGAACTAGCTACATGTTCCTTAGACCATACAGGTCATTAGCCAGGTAATTTCCAGCCACATGCCCCTCTGAGCCTGTATGCCCCCAATAAGGAACCACCAATCTATTCTCTATAGCACAGATTACTTTTGCCTATTTTTGAACTACATGTAAAAGGAACTTATTCCATCTCTTATACAATTGACATTATTTTTATTTTTTTAAACTGAGTAATTTGTGGTATAGAATTTCCCACATATATTTATCTGATTATTGTATCTTCATAGTGTCATTGCATGTTTATCTCCCTCTAGATAAAATCTGAAAGTTTTGTGTAGAGGCTTGCTTAGATTCAGGTTAGAAGATGGTAATGGGAACTTTCTATTTCATTCCAGGGACTCATGGTCCAGTGGTCACTCTTTAAGTGGCATTAAGACTGACTAGTGGGTTGTGGGTTATTTCTCGGTCTAGATTGGGCTTTTCTTTGGGGCTGGGTCAGTGCCTAACAGATTCTTGAAAATTAAGCACCTGATTTTTGCCTGGCAGGGAAGAGGCACTTACTAAACAATAATGGAAGGAAGAAGAGAAGGAATGGCACATTATAAAAAAGATTTTGAAAGAAGGAAAGAATGATGGGAGAAGGAAGGAAGGAGAAAGGGAGGACAGGAGAAAGGAAGGAAGGAACAAAGGAAAGAAGAGAGGGAGGGCTAAAGGATAAAGGAATGGGCAAAGAAGGGATGGGGACAATCCCCTTTACTAGATGGAGTTTCTTAAGTCTAGAGCAATTTTCTTTTTTATTCTGTACCTTTAGCCCTTACCACAGAGTAATAATGATAAAAATAGCAATAATAATTACAACAGAAACAAATTTTCATAGGGTCATTTTTATTTGCCAATATTTTGATTCGTTTTATTCACAATTCACAGGAATTTTTAAAATTAGGTACTCTTTATAAACCACTTTTTTTTCAGATGAATAAAATGAGGACCAAAGAAATGAGGTCACATGCTCCTGGCAATTAGTTAAAGTGCCAGAATCAGAATTTCTTTTCTATAAGTCTCCTTAATATCTTCTTTGTGTCAAAACCAGGAAATGTTTGCTAATTGAGTGAATTAAGTTATATAACTCAAGTGACTAGAATGTAGTAACTGCTTAATAAATGCTAGCCAACATCAACATTCTTTTCCTGCTCATTCCGAAGGTTTTTATTAAAGACCTCCTGCTCAGTAAGGCTGCCCACTTTGCCAGCCTACATTGATTTTGCAGTTGTCCAGACTCATGTTTTGTTCACTAAGTAGTTTGTGCATTTCTGTCTTGTCTTTTAGAGTCAATGATAAGCACCTTGTGTATAGAGATGGCACCTAAAAATGTTATTATGTCTATGACTGTTTCAACTCCAGTACCAGCTAAATAGTAGGCACCCTATAAATGCCTCTGGATGGATTGGTTGAAGTTTAATCTGCAAGCAGCTTTGTGCAGAAGGAACATTAGATTGACTGGCAAAGTCTCTAGTTTTGGTTCCATTACAAGCTGCCCAGGGGGAAGGGGCCACGGGAGAGCCAATTAAACTCTCCATGCTTTGACTTCCAAACTGAAACACTGACCTGATAGTCTAGCCCCATAACTCTTGGGTGTATGGTGAGGTTCAAACAGGATAATGCAAACCATAAATTTCAGTGCACATACAACATTTTATTATCCCAGTTACATTGTATCCCTCTCTGTCTACTTGCTGCATATCACTACCTTCTTGTTTAGGTGAACACTCAATATTCACCAAATGATTTTCCTTAAATCAATAATATAAACAAAGAAAACAAGATGATCTAGTAAAAAGAGGCTGAGGAAATTGACTCTAAGTTTGTGTGTACAGCATTGTCTTGGAAAAGGAGGCTGATATAATATGCCACTAACTCTCTAAGTCAGAGAAGAATTTACCAGAAAGCTTGCAAGTAAATGCATTTTCTACAATTCACTCTAGTGCAGCAATTCTAGGGAGATAACACCATTAATACTCCATTTCAAATTAAAAAGCATATGCTTTTTCCTCTCTTAAAAAAAAAAAACAAGGGAGCATGTCTCATTTTCTTTCCTTTACAAAAACAAAAGCTTTTAAAATGATAGAAATTGCCTCTTCTTGATAAAACAGCCATCTGTATCTGATTTAGTTAAGTGTTATTCTTGTATCTTTTTATATTATTATTATTGCTGGTTGGGGGAAAATGCATAAATACAAAGAGAGGGCTCTGTAAAGGCCACCCAATTTTCAGTTCCATTATCCCTGAAATTTTGCCTCACCTTCAGGTTGACCCTAAAATTGCATCTTAACCCTTAAAAGAAGAATGTGAAATAAAGCTTGAGGAAATATTTCTGATTATTTATATATGATGTCTTGCCTTCTCCCTCCCTCACTTTTATAATGTTGGTAGAGAAGATATTAAGAAACTTTGGAAAGAAGAATCACTATTGCATTTGGCATTTATATGACCCTCTATTATTGTAATCATTTTTATTAGTTATTTCTCATGTCGGCTCTGGGAGAGATATTGGATAAGCTTAGTATTCAGAGTGGGTGAGTTCCCCATATGCTGTTAACTCCAGTATGATGGTCATAAACACCAAATGGCATGCCATATGAAGCTAGCACAGGGCGGGTTTTACAAATATGCAATTAAGATAAGGGGAGATGCCATCTCCTGTACAAATGCTACAGCAGCTTCAGGATTAATCTCATGGAGATAATTCCTTTGAGTTTAGGACAAAGGGATCAGGAGAGAAAGTTTGTTGATAATGTCCTTAAATAGGCTGTGTTGATATTACCAGCTGAAGTATGAAGATAAAGTAGCTGTGAGAAATGGGGCTGGATGTGGTTTTGAGTGCACATGTTTATGCTTCAACTGGGTGGTAAAAGATGGTGAATATCACATCAGATGAAGAATTAGAAGATCAGAAGACATGGTGCTTTGACTTCCAAACTATAACACTGGTGTAGGTATCCTGCTGTACAACCTTTAAACTTCGTGACTCAAATGGAGTTTCTCCCATTTTGGTGATCTGTAAAATGGGTATAATGACTCTAGCTTCTCAGAGTGAAAAACATGGGATTACTGACACAAGGCAACCTAGACACACATAGAGTTAGCAGAAGGTTCTAAGCAGAAGGAATAGCATGAGCAAAGACACAGAGGGGCACAGTGCCCATGTGTATGATGCAAGAGGCTCGGTGTGGTGGGGTCTGATAGAGCAGTGAGGTCTAAGTAAGATGGGACCAGATCACAGGGGGGTGGGATGCTGTGCCTGGGACTGTGCACAGCGAACCAAGGAGCCGTGTCCTGGTTGCTTTTTGTTACAGTTCTTTATTGTTTTGTCTGTTTATTTTTGGTAGCAGAGAATTTAAATGTTAAGTGATTCAGAAAAAAAACTAATCCAATTAAGTAAAATGGATAGGAGGATGAAGAGAAAAGGCGAGGAGGAGACTTTTGAAAAATGTGGTTCAAACTAGGGCAATTGCAAAAGGAATGGAAAGCAACGGGGACGGGGCGGACACAGAGTTAGAATTCTGCACACAGCCCTTGTCTGCATGACGGATATACACAGGCAGTGTGTGTTATCTGTTATAATTTCCTCTGCTGGGCTGTCCTTTGCAATTTGGAGATGACCCCTCTGATGGTGATTACTATGTCGTGTGCAGCTGTGGCTAAAGAAAGTGACTTGAGGGAACAGAATTTATCACATGAGTCAGAAGCCAGCCTCATGGAGACAAGTCTGTAAAGGCAGAGCAGACTTCCATTCCCCTGACCTCCTTTTCTTTCAAAGCTCCCCAACCTCTCCCAGCTCCCTGAGCCCAGTATCCCTGTCCTCATAATGATAGAATCCTAGATGGTTGGAGCCCCGAAGGGTGAGCTCATCAAAGGAGAGTGACATAGATACTGGCAGATGTTGGACTAGAAAGTAGTAAGTTTGGAGTGGCAGGATATTAGTTTCAAATTGTGTTTCTATGGTATACCCACATTATGCCATATTATGAATGCAATAGTTGCTGATCTTAGAAAAAAATAAGATAACTCTTGACCTCAATTTCCTCACTTGTAAAATGGATATACAAATGCATAAATTATGTTTATTATTGTGGATTAAATAAGATAATACACCTAAAGCATACAACACAGAACCTGTTCATAGAATAGAGGCCAAGGAAACAGTAATTATTCTAATGGGTATGAAGAATATTGCTTGCTACCAATGTCATATTTTTCCCCTCCATTTCTCTCTCTTTCTCTCTCTCTCTCTCTCTTTCTCTTTCCCTCTTTCTGTCTCTTTCAATGACATTGAATTCCCTGAAACAGGCTTCCCTCCTCAGATAGCACCTTTCCAACTGGGATACTGAAAAGGCACCATACTAGAGAGTAGTATGGTTAGTATGAAGCAAAATCAGGGTGACATTGAGACAATTTGTAGCCACTCAGAGACTGCACATTCTGACACTTATGGAGCAAATATCAGACAGATCAGTTTAAAATAAAACAAACATTTTAAAATTTCAAAAGTTTATTCCCCCAAGGAGAAAATTAGTGAAAAGAGGGATTGTTAATTATGGCAGACATTGTGGTTGACTCCCCAATAGTCAAATTTACTGGTCCTAACCAGTGGTTCTCAACCCCCAGAGAACATATGGCAAAATGTGGAGTTTTTTTTTATTTGTCATAACTTGGGAGGAGTGCTACTGACATCTAACGATCCAGGAATGATGCTTCTTCAATGCACAGAATAGCATCCCCTAACCAAAGAATTACTTGGCCCCAAATATCAATTGTGCCATGGTTGAGAAATCTTGGTCTAAGCCAATCATGATAACCCTTCCCTCTTTGCCATTGATGGGTCCAGGAACCCTGTCACATGCCCATGTGTGTGTCACAATCTGTTGGTGCCTCTTATTTATCAAGAGATTGGCACACATTCTAAACTGGCTAAAGAAAAGAGCATGATTCAAGATTGTGAATCTCACTCCCTGTTCAATGTAAATAAGGAAACACAATGACCCATTTGCTGCTAGCCACCATCTTATACACTTTAGGGGAATGAGTCTAAGGATAAAACTTATATTCCAAAGATAGTAGAGAAGAGAGACAGAAAAAGATTCAGCCTCTGAATAGACACTGAATCTGTTCACCTTGATGGGTTTACCCTATATTTGGAAATTTAATGATGCGAAATAATAAATATCACATTGCATAAGTCAGTTTACATTAGAACTCTTCTTTTTTACTTGTGAACATAATTATACCAGCTAACACCCTGCACAGAAGATCTCACAGTTTTCCAGGGGCTTTACCTCTTTTTCATGGGTTTTCTTGCTTGAAGTACAATAATTTCCAAGCAATACACTCCTCTAATGTAACACTCCAGCCCACCAGGGGAAAACCAGTTCTTCTTCCTTCAGTTTCTTATTGTAGAGCTGAGACCAATAAGGATTAAATAAAAGAAGAAGGAAAAAAGACTTTAAAATACTGAGCAAGAACAATAAGAAAATAAACAAAGGAGAGGAAAAAGTGAAATTTTAAAATGAAAGTTAGCTATAAAGTCTCTAGCCCCAAAGACTGCCATAATTCAATTCAATTTAAAAAGTATTAAGCTGATATTGAGAAACACTGAGTGCTCTGTAGAGCCAAAGATACATTGGTCAGAAAAGGAAGAATTCTTTTTCACTAGGAGTCCACAGACTTGTGTAGGGAGATAGGTCAGCAAGGAGTTAATGAGAGTGTGGTGGGATGGAGCCCAGTAATAGCACAAGGAATAGCCCACAGGAAGGAATGGTTTAGCTGGTCACTTTTCTGGTTTCTACCTGTGTATCTCCCAATCTGTTTCTAAGTGAACAATTCCACTCCACAGTTCACTGCATAGAATTACCTCCCTGCCACCTTGATCCCTCTATGGTCAAGGTCATAAAAAGTAACTTCTCCACCCATCTACAGTTCACGGTTTTGGTTGATTTCTGGCTCAACAGACATGGTAGACAAGGACACCCTGAATAACTGCACCGTTCAGGGAAGAACACCCGCACAACACCCACACAGGCAGGGAAGGATAATCAGCCCAACTATGCTTTATATTCATCACAATATGATGCAAAACAATAGGTGATTATGCAGTGCACAACAATGCGGTTGAAATAACAAAAATTATACAACCGCAGATGAGGAGTCACGCCCTCATGAACCCATATTAGGGACACTCAGTAGAAATGCAAAGAAATGTGAACGAAAGAAATATATCCTTAGAAATCAATAGGATTTAACAACATGGGGAATAAAGAACAAGGCGGAGTGAAAATGAATCCAGCATCTGCATGCCAGGTCACTTGGAGAGTGATCGTGTCACTAGGAAGGGCGGGCTGCAGAGAGAGGTTAGGGAGAGGAGACAGTTTAGGAGAGGGATGACAAATTTCTCCTGGTCATACTACCTTCAAAAATCCACTAGGATTGCAGCCAACTCTGGAAATTTTGTCACATTCGAGGACTAATTGAAAGAAGAATGCATAGGAACAGATATAAGGGGGGAAATTCAAGGGAAAAAGAAAGAAGAGTTTTCCCAAACTCTGTCTACCAGTGGTCAAAGATATCATGAGTTGATGTGTTTCTTCTGTTTCCTGCCCCTCCCATTCCTGTCAAGCATAAAAAATAGACCAATTTGTCACCGTGTCTGAATAATGTTGGGTAAGTGTGTACTGTTCTCTTCCCTTAGCAGAGGTCACTGAAAGAGTGTCTTTAAGATTGAAGGAAAACAAATGAGCGAGCCCAGAAATTGGAGGCAAGGTGCTCTGCTGTGGCGGGGGAAATGCAGAGATGATGACTTCTGGAAAATTGCACCGGGTTTATCCAACACAGGACTGTTTTAATCACTGCACCATGGGAACCACTTCAAGGACGGATAGATAATGCATGTTTTGCAAAGGCTGATAGGGAGATAGTGCACATCCTCAAACGTCTTGTGCAAGTCGTTAAGTGAACAAACGTCCTTGGACAACTGCTTGGGAGTTCAGGGCTCAGTTTCAAAGGAGACTTCAAGGTTTCCCGTTTGGCTCCAAGGAGCGCTTGGGGAGGCAGGTAGACTGCAGCAGGACTCCAGAGAGTGAGGAGTCACATTCTGCTAAGTTCAATCAGGGCTTAACTTCCCCCAGATCCATAGAGAGTAACTGGAAGATGGATGATTGATGGGCAGATGAACAGGCATTCTGACAGATGCATTGACCTTGTCTCCTTCCAAACTTCCCAGTCCTTTCTTATGGAACTGACTCAGGTGTTGAGAATTTAGGAAAACATAAGGGGTTGGCAGTGGGGGTTTATATCTACTCTAGATTTTGCAATTTTAAAGGAACAGAGAGAAGCTGTGGCATTAAATTACCCAGGTTTATATCCCAGCTTTGTCGTGAATTACTTGGGCAACCTTGAGAAAATCACTTAACCTCTCTGGTGATTCTCTTGTAAGCCTGAATTCCTATCTGATGACACTTGCAAACCTAAAAGGCTATGCAAACGTTTATTGCTGTTACAGTTATTCTTTTATTTTCAGTGTTATTTTTTGGTGAAGGGGCTGCTTTCTGACTATGAAATGTCATATCACTTCTCTGGATGTTAGTTTTCTTGTGTTACATGAAGTAGCACCTTGATTAACGATATGCACAATAACAATAATATTTGAGGAACTCTCAACGTATGCCCAATCTATTCTAAACACTATAGAGTCATACCCTTAGGGATATTGCAGGTTTGGTTCCAGACTACTGCAATAAAGTGAGAACTGCAACAAAACATGCCACGTGAATTCTTTGGCTTCCCAGTGCATATGAAAGTTGTGTTTACACTGTAGTATAGTTTACTAAGTATACAATAGCATTATGTCTTAACAATGTATATACCTTAATTAGATATACTTTATTACTATATATACTAATAATCATCTCAGCCTTTAGTGAGCTGTAATCTTTTTGCTGGTGGACGTCTTTCCTTAATATTGATGGCTGCTAACTGACCAAATTTTTCTTTTGTAGCTTCCTCACCTATGTCAGCCTTCATAGACTTGAAAAGAGTTAGTGCCTTGCTCTGGATTAGGTTTTAGCTTAAGAGAATTTTGTGGCTGGTTTGATCTACCCAGACCACTAAAACTTTCTCTGTATCAGCAATAAAGTTGTTTTGCTTTCTTATCATTCTTGTATTCACCAGAGTAGCACATTTAATTTCCCGCAAGAACTTTTCCTTTGCATTCAAAACTTGGCTAACAGTTTGGTGCGAAAGGCCTAGGTTTTGGCCTGTCTTGGTTTTGGATGTGCCTTCCGCACTAAGCTTAATCATTTCTAGCTTTTGATTTAAAGTCAGAGATGGGCAGCTCTTCCTTTCACTTGAACAATTAGGGGTCATTGTAGGGTTACTACTTGGCTTAATTTCAATATTGTTGTATCTCAGCGAATAAGGAGGTCCCAGGAGAGGGCGAGAGATGGAGGTAGGGCAGGCCAGTGGAGCAGTCAGAACACACACAACATTTATCATTCATGTTCACCGTTGGATACGGGTGCAGTTCATGGGGCCCCAAAAGAATTAGAGTAGTAACATCAAAGATCACTGATCACAGATCACCGCAGCAGATCCAATAATAATGAAAAAATCTGAGACATTGGGAGAGTCACCAAAGTGTGACAGAGTCAGGAAGTGAGCACATGCTATTGGAACAATGACATCCACAGACTTGCCTGACACAAGATCGCCACGTATCTTCAATTTGTAAAAAACGCAGTATCTGCACAGAAAAGCAAAGCACAATAAAAGTATGTGCACATGAAGCACACATGAAGCACCAAGCACAATGAAATATGCCTGCAAACAAATTTACTTAAAAATAAACTGTGCTACACGTAAAATTATGTCCCTATTCTGAAGATGAGAAAAATGAGGGACAGAGAGACAGAGTTTCTCACCTCAAGTCCCGCAGTTGGCAGGACTGGGATGTGATTTCAGACTTTGTAACTCCAGGGCCACTAATCTAAGTTCTCTCGTACCTTTCCTAATAACACATGACATGAAGACAACATGGGCCAGATTGGGTTACTCACAGATTTTTTTTTTTGGTGTCTTATGGATATATTCACTTCTAACAAAACAAACAAACAAACAAAAAACCTTGTAATTAACCTGGGGATAGAAACCCCCAATGCCGCCGGATGATTTCTTGGTGTTTGTATCTGCAATACTAGAAGGGGGATTACTTTAATTTAAGGGAAAGAAAATAGCATTTTCAGAGAAGCTTCTGAGGGCGGATTTAGAGTCCTAGATTGCATCCACGGTGGAAGAGATGGAAGGGTCCATTTCTCTCAATGTCCACGTGGTGACACTGAGGTACAGAGTGGGCACAGTCTGGCCCAGGCTCACACAGTGAAAAAGTGGCAGAATGGGGACTGGAACTCCGCTAATGCCTAGGCCAGTTCTTTCCTCTCACACTATATGCTCTGCGTTGAACTTAGTCGTGAGTATAGCATCGAGCCCTTGCTATGTTTTTTTTTTTATGTGCATGGGATTAAAACGCAATTATCAAAATATTAATGATTTTCATTTACAGATTGGAAAAATTGGCTTTGAACAAGGTGAATCATCTCTATTGAAACAAACACTTGGTCAGTTGCTTCATACAAGATTGGGTACACAGCAGGTATTTAATCAATGCTTCTCGAATTAGACTGAATGTGCTCTGTGTCAGACACGTGATTCTTCCATCCATCTTCTAATTGTTCCTTCCTCTCAAGTCCTAAGCTGAGTTTATGCATCACGGACATAACGTGTCCCCACAATTTTGAAATCAGCAAGTAGATCATACTTTACATAATGAACAACTTGGATTCAAAAAGATTATATTCAAGTCCTACCACCCTGCCTTTGTAAAGGGGTCTCCGTAAAACTCCCGGTTCATAGTCACTCTCCATAAGTGTTAGTGATAGGATTGCTGTTGTAAGAGCTCATAATAAACTATGGGAATAAATGACGACTAAAGAAGAGTTGCCACTGTCTACAGTAAGCCCCCAAATAACGAGGAGACTGTCACATTAACAAGTAATTACAATATGTTACAATTATTGGTCAGATGACAGAGATCTGTAAAAAACATGTGGATGCCAAAAGGGAGTAGTTAATGGTTCAGCACCGTTGAGACCAAGCTCAAAGCGGACCTCACAGAAAGGAGAGGTGGAATGAGGTCTTGAAGGAAAGCTACTCTAGCAAAAGCAAGCCAGAAAGGGAAATCACGGGGCTTGGATCGTGAAGAACCTTCGTGGAACTGGAAACAGACCATCCGTCATCAAACAAACATGTATGCACGTCTGTGGTGGAGCAGTGTTTGGCAGGTACGAGGCTCCAAGGACGAAAGGGATTGATTCCTTCATGCTACATTCAGGAATCTGAGTTATGAACTGAAAGAGATGGGGAATCTTTGTTGGGCTTTAAATGGGGGAGCAACAGGATCGGATTAGCATTGATGACTTTGACAGCAGCATAGACACTAGAAATCAAGGAAGCAGTGGCGGAGGAGAGAAAAGTATTTGAGAGGCTCATGAAATAACATAGACAAGTGATAACAGGGACCCAGATACATGCGTGGAAGTGGGGAGAGGCAAACAGAAATTTAAGAAGCAAACTCGACGGGACTCTGTGAGAGATTGATGTAGAAGCCGAGGGGACGGAAGTGGAAACTGCTTCCCATGGTGTGAAGAAACATGCACCTTAGCAGTCTCCCCCCTCTCCAGTGCACTGACGTCCTCTCCAGCACAGGTATTCAAGTGCCCCCACCTTTACGCGAGCTAAGACTGTAAAAGACAATTGCTGTCTTCTCAGAGCCAGCTATCAGTGAGGATTCTGGCAAAAATCTTCCTCTGCACCTCTCAACCCTGTTGTGTTTATCATTTGAGCTATTTGTCTTTGCTGAGTGAACATGACCATCTGTTAGTACAACCCAGCTATGAAAAAGAGATGCTTTGCTTTTTCCTGTGTCACTTTGTACTGCTTGGGTGACACCTCAAGGAAGAAAAAAGGGCAGGAAGCAACAACAAACGGCATCTGTGATGAAAAGGGAGAGGCTGAGCTTCCATTCCTCACACATTTCTGCAACTAGCCACATAAAAGAACTCAACAAGATGTGTGCAAGATGTGTGTAATATCAGTGCAGGTACTCATCCAGCTGTCTGTATACATTGTGTCCCTCAAAGAGCCCATTTCTTTTAGTGACGTTATTTTTCCCCTTTCTTTGTAATCTCTTCACCTGGCAGCAAATGTAAGTTTGTAAAAGCGTGCTCTGAGGTCAATAACTTTTCTGAATCTCTCTTCGTCACATGGTCTCTAAGCCTGAATTATTTAACCTGCTAACTAAACCTCTCTATAATACTTTTTCCCTGAACAAATCCCTATCTTCCTCCTTGGGTATTCAAAGCCCCTACCAAATGTGACTATTAATATATGTATTTTTCAGGGCAAGTTACATCTTTTTGCATTGTCTATTCTCTTTAGCTGGGAGCATCTTCTTTAAAATCTGAGTCTGATTATTGACTTCAGCCTCACTGACCTTGTTTCCATTCCATAATAATACCATGCTTTGTCCCTCTTTGGAGTCCTTCTACCCAACTCCCCCACCTTTGATGGAGGTGTTAGAATAAGTGTCACTTCTTCAATGATGTAGGTCTTCCCTGAACACCCTTCCCATCCTCATTGGATCATATGAAGTAACAGTGTACTTTCCTTATTATGTAACAGTTACAGTCATTTATAATGGTGCATACCTGTGATTGTTATTTAATGTCTACCTCCACCCCAGACTATAACCTCCATAATTCTCACCCTCATATCCTCAACGGCTAGCATAGGGCCTGGTACAAAATAGAATTTCAATGATTATATACCGAATAAACAAAGAACTAGAGAAATGAATGAATTAGTAAACAAGTGTAAATACCTTATTCACTCTTCAAGGACCATCTTTAATGCCACCTCACTTGTAAAGTCTTTCCTCATGCTTCCTCTCCCCCACGACCTTAAAACAAAAGTTCTGAAAGTGATGTCTCAGTCATTTGAATATTGAGAACCCATTTCCTATGTGTACTTTGTGAAGTTTTTGGAGGATGGCTTCTATTGGAATAGGAGTGTTATTTTTTGAATCCCTGATTAATGACAGAATTTAAAGGAAATACTTCTCTAAAACACCAAGCTTCCCTTTTATTTTCCAGGGTTAGGCAAACATGTGGCTTCTGAAAACTGTTCTGGCCTTATCCATTAAATAGAGCCCCTTAAAGCACCTCTGAGATAAGTTTAACCTGTGTGTGCCTATTTAAGTGCTTCAAATTAAAGATGAGAAATCTGTGATTCCTGGAAAAAAAAATAAGTCACTAGCAAGTTAATGGCATAATTTGGTACTAGAACCTAACTTCCAGCTTAGTTTTTTCTTCTATATTCTGTGTTTATTGTCATATAGAAACAAATATAACCAAGAGAAAAGAGATAGCTTACTTATTTCTCCCAATTGGAACACATTTCTTTAATTGGACACACAGAGACATTATTTATCTTTGATGGTGGATTCCAAGTTTAATAAACCAAGCCTTCTTGCCAAAGCTGGCAGGGTGATTCTCTATGAGGTTGAAAAAAATTTGTAAATTAGCCACATTCATCACACACTGACATGTTCCTGGGATGACACAATGCCAAGAACAGGGGCCCCCAATTTAGGTGTCATTAATAACCAAGAAGGATTTTATAAAGCAGAATACTAATGGAAAGATTTTCATGATTATAGAGCTTAAAATTGTGTTGGAATCAGTACATATTTTACACATATACATGCATATATATATATATGGAAGATGTGGTAATTGAGACTGTTAAATCAGTCCATTTTATTAATAGCATGCAACATGGTTTGCTTGGAAGAAGTCTTTGTTCTACCACAAACTTGCTGCGTAAGGTTGGGTATATCAACTCTCCTCTCAATTTCATCATTTGTAAAATGAAAATGTGTTGTCCCATTTAACCCTAATGTTTGATGGACCACTTTGAATTGGATTAATAGTTTCTTCGTAAATCACTGAAGCTCTTTGCAGTTCAGTTGAGCACACGGTTAGCAAAGACCTACAATGTAGAAGGCACTGTATGAGGTGCTTTAGACACAGAGGTGAACAAAGGATAATTCCTGACTTCAAGGTGTTCACAGTCTAAAAAACAGGAACTGACACATAGACAACCAAATGAAATGAATGTAATAGAAAACAAGAGAAAACTCAACTAATCCATGATAGGAGACAGAAAGAACACATAACCATGGACATAGAGGAGCCGTATGGATGGAAGATGAAACAATGATGAATGAAAGTACATGATGTGCAACATTTTGTCAATAAACCTTAAAATGTCTAGAAAATTATTTTCAAAATAAGTATAAATTATCAAGATTGATGTAAGCATATATTGAAAGTCTGAAATGCACAGTGACCATGGATGTAATGTGAAGACTATCCAGGTAATACAGAGATAGTAGAGCTCAGAATGTTTAATGGAAAGATCTTTAAATTTTTAAGAAACACCATTTCTATGTACTTAAATAGTTCTTAAGCACATACATAAAAATAAGGGATACTTTTTAAGTTACTTTACTTGTTTGGAATCAACACCATACCTCTGCCAAAGTGTGATAAACATAGCATATAATTTTATCTACATATATAAGTGGAAAATAACACAAAGAAAATACTATTGAATCATAGCTATGAGTTCCAGGTGATTTCTTTCACCAAAAATAATGATAAAAACCAAACAACATTATGGGATACAGTGTGATGTTACAATATGTGTATAATATAAAAATTATTATTATGTGTCAATTATAAATAAAAATTTAATTTAAAAAAACTGGACATTAACAAAAACAACCATTTAAAGAAACTGCAAAATAATGAAGAGCAGGTTGAAACTGGAGAAGAACTTACAGTTCAAAGAATGCACCAACAAAGAACTGGGAGATAGTGACTTTCTTACCTAAGGGACCCTCCCAACCCTCACAGATTAGATGGTAGAAAATCACGGCCTTATTAGCTTGGCGCAAAATATGACAACATTCAGAGCAAAAGAAACACTGGGAATTTAAGAGAGAATTTTTGCAAGTGAGAAAGTCATTGAAAGTCTGATACCTACAACCTGAGTAATGATGCTGCTCTAATCCCTAGCTGGTCAATAAGTTACACACAAGAAGACCCCAGAGAGCTCAAAATGAAAACTAAAAGGGTCTACACTTGGAATAACAGAACTGCTCCTAATGAAATTTGTGCACTTGCTTTGTCTCTGACTGAGTTTATTGCCCAGCTCACTTAGAGCTTCAGTGGCAGGAAGTGGAAACCTTCTTGGCTTATGGTGTTAGACAGTAGCAAAGAGGGCTTACAAAGAAAGCAGAAAGTTAAGGGAGAAGCCCTGGGATTATGGGAGTTCAGAGAGAGGTAGCTGGAAAATCTGAGCATAAAGTCTACCCCAAGCTCTGGGTGATTACTAAAATATGCAGATATGGGACATACCCAGAAGACATATCTATATAAAGCAAAAACTTGAAGCCAAAAACTGAGCAAAGATATCAGCTGCTGCACACCACAAGGAGACAGATTTCACAGTTTGAGCACAGCCAAGTTAACTGCCTATTAGTGCAAACTACTGTCAGTACTCAGAAGAACACAACAGATCCCAGACTCCTTATAACATATTATTTACAATTCTCAGTTTTCAACCAAAAACTACCAAACATGCAGAGAACAAGGAAGTGTCACTGATATGCAGGAAAACAAACAAGTAAAACCAACCAATAGAAATTGACTCTGACTGTGTCCATTTGTTGGATTTAGTAAAAAAAGACATAAAAGCAACTAACATGAATGTATGCAAAGATTTAAAGGAAAATAAGTTGAAGTATTAAAAGACTGTATGGTATTAATGAGTAAATAGATACAAATCTTAGAGAAATAGAAACTATACAAAAAACTTTAAAAATTCTAGATCTGAAAAGTATAACAACTGAAGTGAAAAAAACACCACTAGATGGGTTCAAAAACAAATTTGAGATGGCAGAAGAAAGAATCTGCGAACTTAAAGACTGATCAATAGAAATCTTCCCCCCAAAATAACAAAGAGGAAAAAGATTGAAGCAAAATATAAGAAGCTTTAGAGATCTATAGTTAATACTGAGCAGTCCAACTATTGGATTCCCAGAATGAGAAGATATTGCAGGGCAGAAAAAAAAAGAAGATATAATGGTCAAATTTTCTCAAAATTTATTGAAAAAAATCCCATTAATTTACAGATCCATGAACCTCAAAAAGCGTCAATAAGTATATAAGTGAACACACACACACACACACACCCACACACAAACACACACACACATCATAGTAAAATTGCTAAATGCCAAAAATTATAGGGAAAAAAAGGCAGCAAGATAAAAAACAACACATTGTATGCAGGGGCACAATGATATGATTAATAGCTGGATTATCATTGGAAATAATGAAAACTAGAAGACATTGGACTGAGGTGTTCAAAATGCTCAAAGTGAAAAAGTAATGGTATAATAAAGTCTTTTTCGGGTAAACAAAAAGTGACAGAATTCATTGCTATCAAACACATTTTAAAGAAATGATTAAAGAAATCTTTCGGGAAGAAAAGAAATGATATCAGGTAATGATTTGTATACTTATATATGCAGAAAGAGATGAAGACATTGGAAATGGTGAGTTCACAAATGTGTATATACACATGCACATATACACATATATTTGCTTTACTTACGTCACTTTAAGTTGTCCAAGACATGTAAATGGGTTTAGATATGCCGTAATGGGGATTTAATAAGAGAAACACCTGTGAGGAATACATTATTATTATTAATCTTAATTGACACATTATAACTATATATGTTTATGGGGTATGGTGTGGTATTTCAATACATGCGTACAATGTGTAATGATGAAATCAGGACAATTAGCATATACACCACCTCACTATGTATCATTTCTTTTCGGGAGGAACATTCAAAACCTGCTCTTTTAGTGATTTGAAAATATACAATAAATAGTTGTTATGTATATAGTCACCTTGCAATGCTATGGAACACTATAATTTATTCCTCCTGTCTAGCTGTAATTTTATATCCATTAATCAACCTCTGTCTACCCCTTCCTCATCCTTCCCAGCTTCTAGTAGCCACCATTCTCCTCTCTACTTCCACGAGATCAATGTTTTTATCTTCCACATGTGAATGGAAGCATGAAGTATTTTCTTTCTGTACCTGGCTGATTTCAATTAACACAATGTCTTCCACACTCAGCCATGTTGCTGCAAATGACAGGATTTTGTCCTTTTTTATGGTGGAGCAGTATTTTATTGTGTACATATACCATAGTTTCTTTATCCATTCATCTGTTGAACACTTAGGTTCATTTCATGTCTTGGCTATTGTGAATAGTGCTGCAATGAACATGAGAATGCAGATATCTCTTGGACATACTGATTTCCTTTCCTTTGGATATATACCCAATAGTGGGATTGCTAGATCATATAGTAGTCTCGTTTTCAGTTTTTTTGAGGAATCTCCATATTGTTTTTCGTAATGACTGTACTAATTTTTACTTCCACCAACAGTGTATAAGAATTCCTCTGTCTTCACATCCTTCCCAGCATTTATTTATTTTTTGTTGTCATTTGGATAATAGTCATTATAACAGGTGAGATGATATCTCATTGTGATTTTAGTTTGCATTTTCCTGATGATTAGTGATGGTGAGCATTTTTTTATATATAACTGCTAGCCATTTGTGTGTCTTCTTGTGAGACATCTTGTCTTCTTGTCTTCTTATTCAACTTGTTTGTCCATTTTTAAAAATTGTATTATTATTTTTTGGCTGGTGAGTTGAGATCTTTGAATATTCTGAACATTAATGTCTTGTCAACTACATAGTTTGCAAATATTTTCTCCCATTCTATTGGTTGTCTGCTCACTTTGTTGTTTTCTCTCTGTGCAGAAGCTTTTTAGTTTGATATACTCTCATTTGTCTATTTTTGTTTTCGTTGCCTGTGTTTTTGAGGTATTCTCCATAAAATCTTTGCTCGGATCAATCCTCTGAAGCATTTCCCCAATGTTTTCTTCTATGGTTTCATAGTTTTAGGTCTTACATTTAAGTATTTACTCCATTTTGAGGTGATTTTTGTATATGGTGAGAGCTAAGGATCTAGTTTCATTCTTCCGCATATGGTTATCCGGTTTTCCCAGCACCATTCATTGAAGAGAATGTCCTTTCCCACAATGAGTGTTCTTGGTTCCTTTGTCAAAGATAAGTTCACTATAGATATGTAGATTTATTTCTGGGCTCTCTATTAATGTCCAGTTGGTCCATATGTCTGCTTTTATGTCAGTACCTTGCTATTTTGGTTACTATAGCATTATAGTATATTTTGAAGTAAGGTAGTGTGATACTCCCAGTTTTGTTCTTTTTGCTCAGGATTCTTTTGGATATTTGGGGTGTCTTGTTCCATATGAATGTTAGGATTTTTTTTCTATTTCTGTGAAGAATGTCATTTGTATTTTCATAGGAATTGTATTGAATCTGCTATCACTTTTGGTAGTATGATCATTTTTGCAATATTAACTCTTTTAATTCATGAACATATATATATTTTTAATGTGTGCACTCTTCAATTTTTTTCGTCAGTGTTTTCTAGTTTTCCTTGTAGAGAACTTTCACCTCCTTGGTTGAATTTATTCATAGGTATTTTAATATTTTTATAGTTATTATAAATGCACTTGCTTTCCTGATTTCCTTTTCCTCTAGTTTGTTGTTGGTGTATAGAAATGCTACTGAAGATTGTATGTTGATTTTGTATCCAGCAACTATACTGGATTTATTTATCAGTTCTAGGAGTTTTTAGTGGTGTTATTAAGGTTTTCTATATATAAGACTATGGAATCTGCAAACAGGACAATTTGATTTCCTCCTTTCCAATTTAGATGCCCTTTATTGCTTCCTTTTGCCTAATTGCTCTGGCCAGGATTTCTAGTACTATGTTGAGTAAGAGTGGCAAAAGTGGGCATCCTTGTCTTGTTTTTGTTCTTAGAGGAAAAGCTTTCAGTTTTTCTCTGTTCAGTATAATGTTAGCTGTGGGTTAGTGACATACGGGCTTTATTGTGTCGAGGTTCATTCCTTCTATACCTAGTTTGTTGAGAATTTTTATCATGAAAGGATGTTGCGCCTGTTGAAATGATCCCATTATTTCTATCCTTCATTGTGTTGATGTGATGTGTCACATTTATTTGCTTCCATATGTTCAGCCATCCTTATAGCTCTGTGGTAAATCACACCTGATCATGGTGAATGATCTTTTTAATGTGTTACTAGATTTAGTTTCCTATTATTTGTTGAGGATTTTTGCAACCATGTTCATAAGGGATATTGGCCTGTAGTTTTCTTTTTTGTTCTGTCCTTGTTTAGGTTCAATATAAGCACAATGCTGGCCTCATAGAATGAGTTTGGAAAAATTCTGTCCTCTTCAATTTTGAACATGATTTCTGGAAAGAAATCAAAGCAGTGCACTTCCAGATTTGGTACACTTGGTTTCTTTAAATACACATGGCTGTATAAAGCAAAAATCATAACATGGGGATAATAGAGATTATAATACATACCTGTGAAATATAACTATAGATGTTGATTCATAGATATACACACATATATATGTACTGCATGGAAAAATAGTACCATAAAAGGATGGAGGGGGGATAATTGGAAATTTCCTATAGCCAGAATTGTCTATCATTTTTTTAACCAGGAGACATTCAGTAACACTTTAAGTCCATTGTGATAATTTAAATATGCATATTGTATTTCCTAGCTCAAACAACAATCCTTCAAGGAAATATAGCTAAAAATTTAGTTGAGGAATTCAAATGGTATATTAAAAATATTTATTTAAAAAAATGTATGAACTACAAAATTAAAAAAATGGGACATTTGGAAGAGATATAGAAAAATTGGTAGACCAGGAGATATAGTAATTCTAAATTTGTATGCACTTAATAACTTTTTCCCAAATATATAAAGCAATAAAAGAACTTAAAGGAGAAATAGAGAAATTTACAATTGTGTTCAGGAGATTTTATGACACTTCTCTCAGTAACTGATAGAGTACATAAAATATCAGCAATATATGAACATATGAATAACACAATTAATAACATTGACCTAATTTTCACATTATCATACTTCACTCTACAAAGACAACAATTGATATGTAGAACATTGCATTCAACAATCTTATATCTGAGACATGCAAAATAGTTATCTGAAATAATCATATCATAGCCCATAAAGCAAACTTTAACAAATTATAAAGACTTGAGGTCATTGAGAATAAAATTCTGACCATAATAGGCCTAAAACTAAAAAGCAGTAACAAAATATAACCTGACAATAATAAGACAAATAACCAAATTTAAAAATAAACAAAAGGTTTGAACAGACATTTTTAAATAGAAGATATACAAATGCCCAAAGAGCACTTGAAAAGACATTTAATCACATAAATATAAATCTGCATGTCTCTTTAAAATTCACAACTAAATAAAACCAAGTTAGAGGATAGAAGTCAGGGCAGGGGTTAACTGTGGGAAGTAGTAATGAGCAAAACACAGCACCATGGGGCCTCTGGTGGGCTGGTAGATTTCTTGGTTTGGGCATTGGTTACACAAGCGTTACTTATGGTTTATGCATATATGTATGTTACACCTCAATAAAAAGCTTACTAAAATAATCAAAGGCCCTTTCTTATGAAGTTGATAAAGTTATTTTTAAAGTTTATCTCCAGGACTAAAACATCTTAAAATTAGTACAAAACGTTTTTGAAGCTAAGTAAAAAGAAAGTACTTCCGTGGATTTGAGAGTTTCTAGTTTTGGTGTCAGGCTGACTTGAGTTTTAATCTTAGTTCCAAGATAATAGGTAATATCTGTCTCAGTTTACTTAGATGAAACATTTATACAATAATTGAGCCTATTTTACAAGGTTATTTGGAAGAATAAATCATATATATTTTGTGGAAATATTAAGCTCTGCATGTTGAGGCATGTATTTTGGTCATGATCAATAAATGGTTGCTATTAAAATAATAATAGTGTGAATGAAAATAAGAATAATATTGATATGAGCCAAAATAATTTAAAAGACAGTATTGATAGAGGAACAGGCTGATGGATTATTCTTAAATGTTCATAAACTGATCTGAGTATATATAGGAATCAATACATAATAGCATTTCAAAGCAATGGGGATTAGATGAATTGTATCACAAATCATTTTCAGATTCACGGGCAGACAGAAAAAAGAAATAAAATAGTTGTATGCCATACATGACAGACAAAGGATGATATAAAAGCTCATATGAGTCAATGAGTAAAAAGATAAACAACTCAGTATAATGAATCAAAGGGCACAATTAGGAAAACCACAAAAGAAAAAAATATATATACACTGTATGTAGAAGCTTAATATGCAAAAGAAAATATAGTATATCTTACAGATTGATTACATGAAATCAGCAAGATAGGTTTTTCTCTTTTCCAAAGGCCTATCAAATATCATATATTTATATCATCTTTGTGAGGAAATGAACTTAATTTTGCTTTTGAAAGTGCAAATTAGTGGGATCTTTCTGGAAGACAATTTGGAAATATGTATCA
>CAUYRT010089530.1:0-12771 GCA_963574885.1 Lepilemur ruficaudatus
GCCTGTAATCCTAGCACTCTGGGAGGCCGAGGCGGGCGGATTGCTCAAGGTCAGGAGTTCGAAACCAGCCTGAGCAAGAGTGAGACCCCGTCTCTACTTAAAATAGAAAGAAATTAATTGGCCAACTAAAAATATATAGAAAAATTAGCCAGGCATAGTGGCGCATGCCTGTAGTCCCAGCTACTCGGGAGGCTAAGCCAGTAGGATCCCTTGAGCCCAGGAGTTTGAGGTTGCTGTGAGCTAGGCTGACGCCACGGCACTCACTCCAGCCCGGGCAGCAGAGCGAGACTCTGTCTCAAAAAATAAATAAATAAATAAAAACATACAGAAAAAACTAGCCGGGCATGGTGGCGCATGCCTGTAGTCCCAGCTACTTGGGAGGCTGAGGCAGGAGGATTGCCTGAGCCCAGGAGTTTGAGGTTGCTGTGAGCTAGTGCCCATGGCACTCTAGCCCGGGCAACAGAGTGAGATTCTGTCTCAAAAAAAAAAAAAAAGAGTTTTTTTAAAGATCAGAACTATTATAGCACATTTTTGTGCTGATGGAAATGATCTGGTAAATTGGAAACATTTTGTAATAAAGGAAAGGAGACAACTGAACAGGCTAGGGAAGATGAAATTGAGTGTACAAGTGGAAGGGTTGCCTTAGGAAGGCTCAGGAAGCGTTCACTCATCGAAGGCAGATTATGTGGGTTCACATGCAGGGGGGCAGCAAGTAGATTTGGTTGTGGGAGGATGTGGAAGTTACCTTCTGATGGCTTCTATTTTATTGGTGAACTAAGTAGCCAGGTAATCATGAGAGAGAGAATAGAAGTGTTCAATGATCAACTTGAGGAAGTGAAGAAAACCACCAATATTTATTGTGCCCTTATGATGTTCTTGTAATCTCACATATGTTACATTTTTGAATTCCCATAAGAATGGGCTTATAGATGAGAATGGGTTTATAGATGAGAAAACTAAGGCCCAGAGAGGTTGTGTAATTTGCCCAGAGTCATGTATCATTAGCAAATAGCAAAGCCAAAATTTGAACCTGGTCTGACTATAGAGTCCACACACACTTTTCATTGTCTAAAACAGCACGGAAGTCTGAGCAACTGGATGGTACTATTAGTAAGGATAGGGACAACTTCAGAAAGAGCATGTGATAGAGGTAGGAGAATGCAGGGGGTTAGGGGGAGGGTGTGAAAGATGAAGAGTTTGTTTTTGGCTATGATGTCTTTAATGTGCTAGCAGGAACACACAAGTGGAACTCTCAGTGGGCAGTTAGAAGTTCTACATTCGAACTCAGAAGAAAAGGTCATGGGACTTAAGATGTAAAGTTGGGAGTCTCCTAGCAGGGAGTAAGAGTTGAATCTGTGGACAAGATCAAGATTACCAAGGGAAAGAAAATAGAGAAGAGAGGAATGAGGATAGAAGCTGGAGAGATGGCTAAAAAAGGACAAAGAGGAGCTGGAAGGGAGGCAGAGAAAGAACAGTCAGGAATGCAGGCAGTGAGTATGCTTTATTAGAAAGCCCAAGGGAAGAAAGAATGTCAAAAAGGAATATGAATCAACAGTGCTTAAAGCTGTAAAACAATAGAGAATGAGCACTGAGAAAAACTGTTGGGTTCAGCAATTGGAGTTGAGGATGATGTTAATGAGCCAACTGAGGGGAGTGGTTAGGGAGGATTGAGCTTGTTATGAAGAAGTGAAGGTGATGATAAATAGACTATTCTTTTGAGGCATTTGGTACTAAAAGGACTGAAAATGATGGAACTATTCAAGGGTTCAAGGGAAAATAGGGCCATGGATCCAGGTAAGAGCTTCTAGGCTAGGGAAGAAGGCACACTATCATATGAAAGTAGATTTGCTAGCAAGTGTTGTGGGCACTCAAAAATAAATAAATCACTTTGTAGGGGACATGAGATTGCAAACCAAAACATTGCAGTAATAGAGCTAGAAATGACCCCGGAGATAGTGGCCAATGCCCTCATTATAACCTTCATCAACCCAGACAGTTGACATCATTTGCCCAAGGTCACACAGGAAGTTAGTGGAAGACCTGAGAGGAGTAGAACACAGGTTTTCCGACACCTAGATTATTCTTTTTTTCCATCTCAAATCCGATTCAGAACACACCACTTAGGGCCTGCTGAGAGCTGGTCCAGTGGGCCCCTCCTTGGTCCTCTTCTCACATCTGTGATGGCAAAAGTTATGAGGCTACTGCAGTAGTCCAGGTGTTAATTAGGTTGATGGCAGCACAAATATAAAGGAGAAGATAAAGGGGAGGATATGCCTCTCCATACTTCACAAAATAGTCTACGGTGACTTACCAAAGGTCTCACAGCTAGAAAGCTCTTCAGAAACCCAGTTGCTAGCATGGGACAGCCTGCAGGGTGCCATCACTGTAATATTAGAGTAGTGGAGCGACATCGGTGTTCAGAGCCCTTATAGCATCAAGGAATGTGAGAAGGGTGGCTGTAATCGAGTCAGGGACTTAAGAACTGGGCCAAACCTAGAGCCTAAACCAGCATAATCAGCTCCCCGAACAAAAGGGCGTTTGCCAGGAAGCAAGATGGCGAGAGCGGCTATGCGTGAAGTGTCGCGATAGGAGCGCCGCGAGGATCAGGTGACCGAGAGTTTGAGCCGGGACTGGGAGGGCGGGGATAGGAACCCGGGTCGGGCCAGGAGGCGGCCGGAGCGGTTGCGGGAGTGGCGGCGGCAGCCTGAGGCGCACTGAGGGCTTCGGGTGGCGGGAAGTACGGTCATGGACCATATCACGGTACCCAAGGTAAGGAGACGCGTTAGGCGAGCCTGGGAGCCACAGGTTCCCTCTAGGTGCTCAGTTGGGAGCCCAGACACACCTCCTCAGCCTTCTCTGGGTGCTCTTTGACGCCCCCTCCCGCGCCGGGACCCGCCTTCTCTTTCTTGGTCCACACCTCCCGTTCAACCAAACTGAACTCTTCTCCTCAGGACCCAGCTGCGCGCTGCGGCGGTGCAGGAAGAGGCGGTCTGCGCCCCCGCGCCCGGTGGGCGCCTGCCAGTCCCTCTCTGTCCTGGCCCTTGAACCACACCTCCTCCCGTATCCCGGCCTTTACCTCACACCCGCCTTTCCTCCAGCCTCTTCTGTTTGCGGCACTTTGCGAATACCCCTCATGGCGTCGCCTCTTGGAGAGGTACTTCCTTTATCCGGCGTTTTCCCACCATCCTCTCAGCTCCCCATACCCCAACAGAATAGTCAGCCCCCCGAACTACTGCCCAGACCGCCGTCTCCGCCCCAGTCCCCCGGCGTACGTGCGCGGGTTTGGGGGGCGACAGCGTCGCTCCAGCCCGAGCTAAGCGATTGGAAGGAAAGGAGGTGCAGCAGCTTGGACCTGGCCCTGCTCAGCCAGGAGGAGAAACTCAAGAGGTGGCATTGGCAGGCCAGGTGGCGCCTGTTTATAGCCAGCCCCCAGTTAAAGCTGCCTCTTTTCCTTTCTCATCTTTTTAGATCCTACTCTCTTCCTCCCCTACGCCAGCCTTTTTCTATTGCAAATCCACCTCCCTTCTTTTCTTTTTCCTATCTAGGACTAGGGAATACTGAAGACTTCACAACTAGTCTGGGGTTAATTTTTTCTGTTGCTCCTAACAGACCCCGACCCCACGCCAGTGGCCCAGACTACCTGAAGTCCATATAAAAACCCAACATGTTTTAATGGAAAGAGCATGGATTTTGAAGCCAGAAGACTTGAATTAGAGTGCTGGTCCCCCCAATTACTAGCTGATGACTTTGGACAAACTATTTAATCTCTCTGAGCTTTGGCTTTCCTCATCTACCAAGTGGAGATAATGAAATTTGCCCTGCTCACTTCATAGGGTGATTGTGAGGATTAAATAAAAGGATGTGTGTGAAAGTGTTTTTTTAACTAACTCGTAGTGTTCTACGCATTGTTAGCTTAAGACTCTGATGCTGCCTGATAGGCAAAGCAGCGACTCCAACCTTCAAACCTTTCCTCTCTTGACTCCCTCCTTTTCAGGGCCTTTTTCTATGAAAGATAACCACATCCCTTGTAGCAGCTAGCACATATTTAATATTTATGTGGCAGGCACTGTGCTCAATGTTTTACATGAAATAGGACTTCAGTCCTTAGAACAGTCTATGAGGGCATTGCTATTATTGCCATGTCACAGATGAGGAAACTAAGATCCATAGAGGTACAGTGACTTGCCTAATAGACATAGGAGTGCTCAGTTTCAGACTGGTGCAAAAATGGGGTTCATGCTCAGGAAAACTTCAACTGGCATCATGGCCAGACTCCATTTGTACTGCATGGATGGTGTTGTGAGTCTTCAAATATAAATAAAAACTAGCTCTTTAAGGAAAATTGGCCTTTTTTTTTTTTGGCACCTGGCAGGGCTGTGTTACCCACAGGTGGTATATTGCCATGAGGCTGTTTTTTTCTAAGTTTCTAGGAAGGATTAGGGTTGTACTAATGGCTAGGTATTAAAGTGGCCTCCCTCTTGGAAACTCACTGTTTCCACAAAGAGAGAGACATCTGTCTTGTCCATCTTAGAACAAAGTAATAACTATGAGTTTGTCAGTCAGTTGTGCATGTCAAGTGCAAAAGTGACTTTTATTTTTGGCTCTTGCTGAGTCTTTTTTTCTTACCAGGAAGACTTTTTTAAAAAAATGTATTTAAGTAAAATACACATTGACAAGTTTATAGATTATAAGTTTATAGCTCAATGAATGTTTACAAACTAGACACACCCATGTAATCAGCACTGAGATCAAGAAACAGAACAATTACCAGGAGTCTCCCTCATGTCCCGTTCCAGTCAATACCCCTCTCAAGGGTAAACCACTATCATGACTTCTAACAGGGTACATTAGTTTTGCCCTTTTGTTGTACTTAATATAAATTGATTAATGCATTCTTACATTTTCTTTTGTGTCTGATTTCTTTTGCTCAACATTGTTTGAACAATTCATCCATAGTATTCCTTGAAGTTATAGATCATTCTTATTGCTGTATAGTATTCCATTTTGTTAACATGCTACGTATGATTTATCCATTCTTCCCTTAATGGGGAATTTCCAGTTCTGGCTTTTACTAATAGTATATTCTTTTGATGGATATAAAGATGCATTTTTGTTGGGATATACATAGGAGTACAATTTCTGACTCATAGAATATGCATTCATTCAGCTAGATACTACCAGTTTATGCTCTCACCACCCTTGTATGGGAAAGAAACTGTCTTTTTAAGTTATAACTTAGAGTCTCCAACCATTTTTGTAGCACCTCAGGCCTACCCTAAAGTTCAGTGACTCTCCTGTCTGATTCAGAATTTGTTCTTTGTATTTTTCCCTTCCCTCATTACTTCTATGTCAGCACCTAGAATTCTTAATGACCTTTTCTTCTTAGAATGGAACTTTAATAATTAGGATTTATTCGGTTAACATTTATTGAGGTTCTACTGGCTTGCAAACTTACTGGGGTTAAGAGCACGTGCTTTGGAGCCAGACTGACTTCAAATCTCAACTCTGCTACTTAACTAGCTTTGTGGTCTTGGCAAATAACCTCTCTGCCTCAATTTCTTCATCTGTAAAATGGCAGGGACGGAAGTACCTATCTCAGCGTTGTTATAAGGATTAAATGAGTTGATACTTGTAAAAAATACTTAGAACAGTGCCTGGCACATAGTAGATGCTTACTTTAGCTACCAATTACTATCATCATCGTTTTAATTGATATTATTTGCAGAACCCAACATTGGGAGTTGTTAAGGATAGATAGTTGGCTTAGATTTAGCAACTGCCTTCTAGGATCTCTTAATCAAGTAAGGTGATGAGATGCCAAGCATAAGATCCAAAAATGTAGATCATAAAGGACCTTGAATGTTACACTGAGGAATTTGAATTTGGTTCCATAAGTAGCAAAGAGCTACTAAACTTTGTAAGTCTAGCAATGGAAAGTTAGAATGGACCTTTTAAAAGATTATCTAAATGAGAAATGGGAATGAGGTTTCTTTTTGGCATTATGGAAATGTTCTAAAATTATATTGTGATGGTTGTACAACTCTGTAAATTTACTAAAAATCATTGAATTGTACACTTAAAATAAGTGAATTTTATGGTATGTAAATTATACTTCAATAAAGCTACTAATAAATTAATAAATAAAGATCTAGTGATAGTCCAAGCCTCTCATTTCACAAATGTGAAAGCTGAGGCCCAGAGAGCTGAAGTTTCTTGTCCAAGGTCAAACATCTAGCAAGTAGCAGAGGCAGCATTGTCTTTTAGTTGTTTAGTATTCATAGCTGGTTTAGAGTATGATAAACTGTGGAGTTATCATAGAAACAACAGCCAAAATAAGTGGAGGGCTGGAAGGGTATAGAATGCTATACTGGATAATAATAATAAAATGTAATAACACTTTGCAGTACTTTACAAAGTAATTCTGATTGAAAGACTACTTTGTAAAGTACTACAAAGGATATTACAATTAAATGAAGCTTTCCTAAAAGCAGATAATTTTTGGCTTGACTTCCAGGAAACTAAAACCAAATTTAACGTTCAGTCATATTAACTACATTAGCCCTTGTACTTAGCATAATTGCTTGCTCCTCCGTTTCATGGCTTTGATTTTCTATTCTAATAACCTAACTGTAGATTTGTGTTTTGTTATAACCCACCTCAAATTCATTTAGGAAAGAGGCAGGGTCAAAATAAAGATAAAACTGGGTAATGAAGTGTTTTCTGTTACCAAGGAAATGGGATTTCTACAGGTGAGAATTGTGCTCCCCCTTCCACTTCTCAAAAGTCCAAATCCAGTCGGCATCACTTTGATCCTTTCAGTCTAGGAAATAGTGTGATGTAGTGGAAAAAGCATCTTTTAGAATTTGAATTCAAGATGTATTATTATTAGCTCTGAGTTCTTGGGCAAATCACATAAATGAATCTGTTTCCTATGAATCTGTTTCCTCATTTGTAAAATGGGGATAATATCTACCTCTTGGGACTAAGATGATAAGATAAGGTATGATGAGGGCCTGGCACATACTAAGTGCTCAATAACTGTGTATTCCCGTCTCTTTCCATCAGAGCCAAACAATGGTGGAGGCTTTAGTATACAGTAATCCTGAGCAGTCTCTAAGATCAGCCTGTCTCTGGGGCAGATTTGACTGAGCATCCAGAAAAGCTCTTTGTACTATGTTGCAATGGGAGAGGCTACCTACGAAGCCCTGGTGGCAGCGGTCTGGCGTTTTGGACACAATTTTACAGGCATTGGAACAGTTTTTCCTTCCCACCAAAACTCCTCCTCTTTTGACCTCACTTTGTTCTTAGGAAACCCCAACTAGGCAGTTACTCCTAGAAACCACTGGGATTTGTTGTAGAGTTGTATCTTTTTAGATATCATTTTGTGGTTTTGTGGTCCAATAATTAAGTACGTTACAAAGGTTTTTTGAGAAGCTCTAAAGACATTTTCATTATTTGGGAAACCAATATTGGATAGGGAGTTAGGAGACCTGGGTTTTGGCCCCAGCTCTGATTCTGATATGTTGTGTGACCTTAGACTGTCCCAGTACCCCTCTGAGCTTTGCTTTCTTTGTGAGTAAAATAATAATATCTTACCTTTGCAGAGCAATTGCTATGTGCATGTACTATTCTGAGTGCTTACATAAATATTACGTGTTTATAACTTATTTAGCCTTTGCAACAATACTTTTATTATCCTCATTTCAAATATAAAGACAGCAGCCAGAAAGCTTAGGCAACTTGTCTGGGGCTGGAATATTAAGCCAGACAGTCTATGACTCAAGTTTGTGCTCTTAACCCAGTGGTGAGGAACCTTTTCATATTTGAAAGCTGCATTAATTTAGCTATAATCAAATAAGGCCACATTCAAGAAACTTCAATTAGATATACTAAAAAATGTATATTATTTTGTAAATAACTACCATGTACTTCATAATTTCAAAAATATGAGAACTATTTGTTAATTTTAAAGTTAACCTTTTAATGACTTTGTTGTATCTGCTTTTTGTTGGAAAGCATTTGAATATTTGGTTACAGTTTGGAGGTCCACAGTTTCAGTTGATCCTCTATCAGCGGTCCCTAACCTTTTTGGCACCAGGGACTAGTTTCATGGTGGACAGTTTTTCCAAGGACTGGGGATGGGGGGTGGGGTATTGTCGGTGGGGGGTATGGTACAGAGCTCTGAACAGGCCATGGACCAGTAATGGGCCATGGCCCAGGGGTTGGGGACTGCAGCTCTAGATGGATATCAGTCATTTGTGACCTTAAGGGTTCTTGATTTGGGTTAGGTAAGAGAATGTAGATTTGGAACAATAAGTGGTTGAAAAGCAAGAAAATATTTTTCAGGCATGTTGCCGAAGGTGTGGGTATTCTGCATTTTTCCATATTTTAATAGGATCTTTCATAGTATCGATGACTTTAAAATGTCTTCTGAGAGGTCAGTCAATTCCGTCAGTAATTCATTAGGTGCCTTTGTGATATCAACTAGGTGAGGCTGAAATGCTAATTTGAGTGTGATGTCATGGTTCTCAAAGTCAGTGAATCTTTCATTGTATTCTCCAATTACTAGGTCTATAACAGCTGCATATTCTTCAAATGATTCGCATATGTCATCCTGCTCATAAATGACCTTTGCTAAGTGGGGAAAATGTTCATCTGACATTTCCTATTGAAGAAGAAGTGTTTTGAAAAGAGATAGCTTTTTTTTTTTTCCAAATGCTTGGATTTTTTTGCCACATATTTTTTACTTTGCAAACAAATATTGAAGTTGTTTTGATTTGACATGATATCACACAGAAATGCTGAATTCCTATAGAAATCTTTTTTCAATACTTCATATTGCTGATTCTGTTCTTCATAAAATTTAATTATCTGTTCTCACAGAGATGAAATTTTGGCTAACACCTGTCCCCACAATAGCCAATGCACTGTAGAATGATACCGCAAATCCACACTGAATACTCATCCTTCAGCTTTAGCATGTTATGAAACTGGTGATGCCATGCTGCATTTGCAGGAGTACAGTTAACAATACTTATAACTTGTTGCAAAGTGTCACTTAAAATAGTAGCTGTAGCACAGAGATTTTGCTGATGCAAGATACAATGAAAAGAAATGAGAGCATCTGGATCTGTTAATACTGTTTTTTTTATCTGTGCAATAAACCCTTCATGTTTTCCTGTCATGGAAGGTGCACTGTCTGTACATACACTCACTAAATTTACCAAATTCAGTCCAACTGCATGACATTCATCTTGAAAGTTGTTGCGGATACCTGTTCCCCGTGTTCTGTTCGCAAGAGTGCCCAAAGCGTGTAACACTTCGTAGTAAAGAAAATCTTCTGTTATGACCCGAATGAACTATAAAATCTATGTCAAGTCAGTATTATCAGTTGATTCATCCAAAGCGATTGAATAATGTATATTTTCCTTTTGAAGTATTCCATGAAGTTGTTCTGTTAAGTTGAAGGTTAATTCATGCTGCCGATCAGTTATGTTTCTCCTTGAAAGAGGCAGTTGTTTGTACTTTAAAATGTTATCGGCGTGTAAACATCCTACAACTTCGACAATGCATTCTTTCACAATTTCTATGTCACTGAATAGCTTCCCCTTTGCTCTAAGTATATAAGTTACTTTATAAGTTTTCTCAGTGGCATTATTTCCAGGTCTTATTGTTGCTTGAAATTGCTGCTGGATATCTGAATCTCTGGTGATAGCAGGGGAGTTTTCCTCACTAATTCCCTTGAATAGGTTTTCCATGTTGTTTGCTTTTTCTTCTTTTCCCTCACGGATACCTATAATTTGTATATAGATTCACCTCACACAGTCCAATATTTCTCTGAGTATTTTATTTCTCTTTATTCTTTTTTCTGCATCTTTGACTGACTGTGTCATTTTGAGAGCTTTATCCAAACTCTGAGATACTTTCTCCTGCTTGATCTAGCCTGTTGTTTACACTATATGCCATATTTTGAAATTCCCTAAATGTCTCTTTCATTTCTTTAAGTTCTGTTGCATCCTTTCTTATGTTGTCTAGCTCTTTAGTGACTTTTTCAGTTTTTTTCACTGATGACCTGAAATATTTTTTTGACTTCTTTTTGTTGGTTTTCAACTTTCTCTTCAATCACATTCATCTTGTTTGCCATCCATATTCTGAATTATATTTCTGACATTGTGACAATTTCCTTTGCATTGGGATCCATTCCTGTAGATCCATGTGATCCCTTGGGAGTGTAGAATTCACTTTTTTTTTTCATGTTGCCAGAGTTCTTTCGCTGGTTTCTTCTCACGTGAGACCTCTTTTCTCAGCTCAGGCAGATAGGTTTGCAGCACACCTGTTCTTCTTTGTTGGGAACTCTCCTACTTAGTGAGAAGATGGAGAGTTCCCTTGATGGCACATTTGTGTCCTACTCCGGAAGAGTGACCTACAGGAGAGGGACACATGAACTGAGAGTCTTTAGTGCAGCGGTTCTGTGTTGTCATATTCCCTTGTGATTGTTAGAGTCCATGCCAGTGGTGGATGATGTTCGTGGAGAGTTGTGGGTTGGTCCGCAGGCTACTGTTGGAAGCTTGGGTCGGGGGTTGGGTAAGTCCCTCTCATGGAGGCTGGTGTTGTGGGAGATTACTCTGCCAAGGTCTCTCCATAGTGGTGACAATGGCAGCTGAGCAAAGCTATCTGGGTAGTGGTCGTTGGTGTCAGGGATATGGGTGTTTACTCCTATTGGGTTCGGATGCAATGGAGACTTGAGGCTAGTGTGTTCCTGGTGGAGCATTGGACCACAGGGGTAGGGATGAGTTCTGGCTGCAGTGCAGGAGCCTGCGGGGTGGAGCTGCAGGGCCCAGCAGCAGCTGGGAGTCTGAGCTGCGGGGCCAGGCTACAGCATGGGAACAGTGAGGGCAGAGCTGTGGGGCTGTGTGGCAGCATGGTGGTCATGGGGGCAGGGCCACAATGCCGGGCTGCTGTGCTACTGAGGCTCTCTCCCTTCCTAGGTCCCACAGAGGCAGTCACTGCAGAGCTTCCGTGGTGACATCTGCTGTGCCTGTTCTGCTCAAATCCCCCATGGGGAGGACTGGTTCTTGGCTCCCAGTAATGGGGTACATGGCAGCATCTGCTCTCCCTGCTCCCTCCTCAGCCAGGCCAGGGTGATGCAGAGTTGGCTGCAGCAAAGTCGAGCCTTGTGTAGACCTGAGAGCTCAGAATGGCATCAGTTGCAGCGTCCTAGGAATGGAAGCCACCGGGTTCCTGCTGTGCTTGCTCTCTGGTGCATTGTAGCTGCATAGACTCCAAGTAGCTTCCCAATCAGTCAGGAGGACTTTGGTGGTGGAGGCACCTTCACAGCTCAGGCTGCAGTATCCGTGGGGGAGACTGTGGAGCCCCAGGTCTCTCTCCTGTTCTTCCCCACGTTTGGATGCCTTCTGCAGGTACCTTCCAGTCTCGCCAAGTGAATCACCTCATCACCTTTTCCTTTACTCTGAATGTCCCCCCTCACATCTCTGATGACTCACAATGCTCTCTCCAAGCGGGCCCATCTGTAGGTGGGCATCCATCTGCAACTTTTGATCCTCTCGTTGAGATTGGCATGTGTAGGCTACTTCTATTCTGCTGTCTTGGCTCCTCCCCTAAAGCTCTTAGCTAGTTTATTTTTAACTTTTCTCATTTATCATCTCATGATAAATGTACTTAAAGCTATACATTTCCTTGTGAGTTCTTTAACTATGTCTCACAGATTTTCATTTGTTGTGTTTTTATTATCATTCATTTTTAAATATTTCTTAATTTCCTTTATGATTTCCTTTTAACCCAAGATTAATTTGGTAATATTCTATTTTGTTGCAAAATGTATGCTAATATTGGGGTTTTTTGTCATTAATTTCTAATTTCATTGCATTGTGGTTGGAGAACATAGTTTGTATGATATTGAGCCTTTGGGATTTATTAAGACTTTCTTTACAACTGTAATCATAGTCTTTTTGGAAATGTTCTTTTTGTTGTCTTGAATGATTCAGTACTCTATTTCTTGGATGTAGAGTTCTACTCTGTGTATCTATTAGCTTGAACTTTTTATTTATAATGTGTTCCATATCTTTACTTGATTTTTTTTTTGTCTACTTGATCTGTCTGTTCCTAAGAAGGTTGTTAAAATATCCAAGTGCACTTGTTCTTTTCCTCTCTCCAGTTCTGCTAGTGGCTGGATATAATTTGAAACTGTATGATAAGATGCATATATATTTATGATGGATATGTCTTCTTGTCCTATTCTTTGTCATGTAAATTATATTTTTGTCAGATATTGAGAATATTACCCCACCTTTATTTTGGTTCGTATTTACCTAGTATTTATTTTTCAGTCATATTATTTTCAACTTGTTTGTGTCTCTAAAGTATCTCTCTTCTAGCCTGAGTATTGTTAAATCTTTTGTTTTAATCCAGAGCGTAAGTCTGCCTTTTAATTCGTAAGTTTAATTCATGTTTAATGCATGCTTTTAATTGATAAGTTTAACTCATGTACATTTATTGCAGTTACTGTTATATTGGGACTTATTTCTGGCATTTCATTTTATACTTTCCATTTATGGTACTCTCTCTCTTTTTTTTTTTTTTTTTTTAGAGACAGAGTCTCACTGTGTTGCCTGGGCTAGAGTGAGTGCCGTGGCGTCAGCCTAGCTCACAGCAACCTCAAACTCCTGGGCTCAAGCAATCCTTCTGCCTCAGCCTCCCAAGTGGCTGGGACTACAGGCATGTGCCACCATGCCCAGCTAATTTTTTCTATAT
>CAUYRT010089534.1:0-94602 GCA_963574885.1 Lepilemur ruficaudatus
GCAATCCTCCTGCCTCAGCCTCCCGAGTAGCTGGGACTACAGGCACGCACCACCATGCCTGGCTAATTTTTTCTATATATTTTTAATTGTCCAATTAATTTCTTTCTATTTTTAGTAGAGATGGGGTCTCGCTCTTGCTCAGGCTGGCTTCAAACTCCTGACCTTGAGTGATCCACCTGCCTCAGCCTCCCAAAGTGCTAAGATTACAGGCATGAGCCACAGCGCCCGGCCTAAGTCTAGTGTTTTTTAATTTATATTCTGCTTGGAAGATCTGTTCAGTTCTGTCAGTGGGGTGTTGAAGTCCCTAGTAATTATGATGCTGCTGTTTATCACTTTTTTTTTTGACCCAGTAGGGTGTGCTTTATGAATCTGGGTGTACCTGTGTTAGGTGCGTAAATATTTACAACTGTTATATGTTCTTGATGAATTGCTTTGTTTACCATTATATAATGACCGTTTTGTCTTTCTTTACTTTTCCTGATTTGAAGTCTATGTTCTCTGATATGAGGATGGCTACGCTTGCTTTCTTTTGATTTCCATTTCCATTTCCATTTCCATTTCCTCTTTCTGGCTGAGGATCTTCAAGCAAGTTCCTTCATTTATTTTAGCCTCAGTTACCTTCTCTGGAAAATGAAGAAAATAAGTGTTTGTCTCATAGGACTGTTGTGAAGATTAAATAAACATATATAAAAAATGATTCATAGTCAGCATTCAATAAATATTAACTATTTCTTTACTTTTGCTGATTTGAAGTCTATGTTCTCTGTTATGAGAATGGCTACACCTGCTTTCTTTTTATTTCCAAGATTATTACTGGCATCTTTGACATCCCAGCACTAACACAGAATCCAATACAAATACACATAAAAAATATTTGTATACATAAAATATGCAAATGTGAGAATTTTATTCAATTGTTCATTTGCTTAACAAGTATTTATTGAGGACTTACTGTCTACAGTCAATTCTCATCATTTATGGTGCTTATGTTCTATAAAGTCACCATGAACACTGAATTATATTAATAGAATACTGAACCATTGCTTCTAGGGGAAATACAAGATTAAGTTCCTGTAAGCCTCTGGTCACAACATTTTTATCAACTAATCAACTCATAACCTTGTTTTATGTGTTTCTGTTCCAATACACCATATTTAATATATATTATTAATTCATTAACATTGAACTCATAGCCAATAGCATATCACTCATACTTGAACAAAGCTTATCTAACATACATGTTTTCCCCATAAGACATGTAACAGCCTTTTTGCACTTAGAGAGATGAGAAAGCTCTCCAGCACTATGCTTCGGAACCATTTTAAACAGGGAAATTACCAAATAAACGGCACAAAAATGCAAAAAAAAGTAACACTAAATAAACCTCAAAACTTATACTTGTTTAGAGTCTGAGAGCTGAAACAAGAAGACAGAGTGTGTTGCCTTCTTTAACCTCAGCTGGGAGCATGCATGCCCACCAGGAGATTAAAATTTTTCAGTGCCGAGCACATGTCCATGAATGACCAAAAAAGTGCAGTTGGTATTGATTTTGGAGTTACAAATAAATTTCAGTGAGTAGGTGAGTTCATAAGTACAGAATCCTCAAATAATGAGGATCAACTCTATGTCAAGCATTGTATTAGGTTATACCACACACTGCAGAAACAAGGAAATTACTTCAGTGATGCTTACTGTCTAGCAGAGGACAGAGTGGTAGGCGGCAAAGGAGGGACTTAATGAGTGACCTGCTGACTTCAGAAGTTGGCAGGAATGTTCTGATTCCTTGAATTCTCTGGGGAGGAAGAGGATTTTCAAGCATCTGCCTCCTGAAGGATCTCGTTGTCATTCTACTTGCTGAATAATTAGTTTCCCTTTCCAGAGGGTACCTAGGGGAAGATCCTAGTGAAGTTCAAGCTGAGTTATGTAGTATGTCACAGGTCCTTTTGCATCCTCTACCTCCCGGGAAATGCTTGCACTTGAATGAGATGGGATTAGCATTCTCCGTTTTACTTAAATGGTTCCTGGCTGCAACACTTTTCCTTCTTCAGAGAAGAAGGCTAACCTTTCAAAGTGCTCTCTTTGATGCCAATAGCCAGCATTCTGCAAGTTGGCAGCATGAGGATAATGGACACATCTCTGTTCTAGACTGACACGGACTTGTTCTACTCCCCTCTCTGACACTGAACTTTAAAACAAGGACTCAGAATTTTGTCTGTCATGAGAACCGAGGGTGCTTTTAAAAACTATCAATGCCAGGCTCTATCCATAACCAATCAGATTGGCTTTGAAGGTGGATCCCAAGCAACCTTATTTTTAAAATTCCCAAATGAATTTAATAGGTATCCAGAGTAGAGAACCACTCTTTTGATTACTCTATGTTTCAATTTCCTCATCTGTGGAAAAAGATGTTGGTATATCTGATGAGTTCCAAGAAAATATGCTATAAGCTACAATCCTAAATTATGTTTCAAAACTAACAAGACACTTCCGCCTCCAGTCTTGTTTCCACTAATGTAGCTACTACAAGAAATATGCTAATTAAAAGATTTTCTTTCCCACAGTATGTCTACAGCATCATTGCTATCTATCTCCCCTCCCAAGTTTGGAAAGGAGTAGAGTGATATTTTCCCTCCAAAGAAACAAAAACAAAAAAGGCAAAAAAAAGAAAAAAAATATAACACAGTGTTTACAAAATGTGGAAAAAAGCACCATGATCTTTCACATGATATCTGAACGTGAATTCTCTGTGGCATAAATTTCATTGCCATTTTGTGCCTCTAATGACATCCCTTGAGCACTTAGCTCTGAGTACCATCATTGTGGCTGGAGAGAGCAGGAGAGAAACAGAGTTGAGCCAAACAGGCTTTTTGTTTTTGTTTTTGTTTTTGAAAAAGAACATGTCTGGGACTCTGAAAAATAGTTCAGATTGGAATCTACAAAGTAAGCTTAGAATAGATTTGAGTGGGCAGATGAGCAGAGCAAAGGCCACCAGACTCTCCCCACAGGCCAAATGCTGAGTGAAGTAACAGGAGCACTTTGGCAGAGTTCTCATCAAATGAGACACTAAAATCCCATGCTTGGGTTACTTAACAAAACCCTCTTTGAATGATATGCAGCAAGTCTTCTCAAGGTAAAATGAAATTGTGAGAATAATAAATAATAATAGATAATGATAGATACACTGATCAGTAGTGATCCCAAGAGCCTTTCTAACTATTCAATGAATGGAGTTTAAAAAAAATTATCCCCTGCTAATCTGTTAAGTTGGGACACTCAGTTCATGGACCGCATGGGGCATAAAATATATAGTTGACCTCCAGCAGCCAAGATATGATGTTTTCCAAAATTTCTGGCCAAAAAATGATAGAATGAAGCTCTGATAAAAGTCTTAATTTGGATCTAGGAGCTTCCAGAATGTACCAGAAGTTGGGCAGGCTGATTAGTAAGGTTCCAGCAATTACTGCAGTTCATATGAATGGCAAGAGATATCTTCAAAGACTACATGCAATCAGATCCCAGAGTCAAAATATCAAGGCTGTACAGAGGGTGTTGCCCATGACAGAGAGAAGTAAGCACATAGAATGTATTTACACAGGTATGAATCAGAAACCATGGGGTCATGAAGCACAAATTAGGAAGCCAGGCTTGAATATTGGACTCCAAAGGTTGAAGGACTCAGTGAGTCAGAAATCTAAAGTCAGACAGAAATTTAGCCAGGGTTCCAGCAAAAATTCAGAGTTGTTAGTAAGAATAGATCTGGGAATTGGAGGCTTCCTGATGGGGTAACAAACCATTCTGGTTTGTCTGGGACTTTCTTGCTTTTATTACTCAAAATCCTGCACCTAAGAACAACCTCTCAGTCCTGGGAAAACACAGACAGTTGATTAGCCTATTGCTATATAATCCTGAGCCATGACCGGACACTTTCTGAGTAGAGGAGGCCTATTCTAGAGAAGAATATAAAAGGATACAGCCAATTTGAGGAGGATATCAGAGAAAGGATAGGGAATGAAGAATGTACCTTATAGCTAACACATCTGGCCATGGGATCTTCTGAATATTCTTTTATTTCTTGAGAGTTCAGTTTCCTCATCTGCAAAATGATCTCTTGGGATTAGAGCAGTGACTTTCTTTTTTATTTTTCTCTTTTAAAGGAAGAACTTTTTCTTCAAACGAAATCTTACCCAAAAAGGCATACATAAATAAACCAGATAAAGCAGAGCTGCTGGACTAAAGCCAGGTTAAGAGACCTATAACCCTGACCACTTGGCTGTATACTCAGTTCTGCCCCCAGACAGCTCCTGATGCATCTGTGTTATACATATATGGCGCTGAAAAACACAATTTTAAAATTACCAACTGGATAATCTTCAAATTCTCTCTGGGTCAGAAATCCCATGATGCCTTGGCCATCTGCAACATTACCCCTATTTTTCCATAACTGAATTAACTGTCCTTATTTTCAGAGTTCCTCCCTCAATATCTCCCCCTCCATCCAGCACAAACCCTACTCAGAACACAGTCAGGAAACCAGCTTGTTGGACTCTGCTCACTCTCAAAGTCAAACAATGCACAGAAAACATACTGAAATAATCATCTCTGGGTGGTATGAATATGGGTGGCAAGTTTCTTGTGGTGTATGTATGTGTGCGTGTCTGTGAGTGTTTCTGTATTGCCTGCAATTTGATTATATTATTTATTTTATCTTGTGCCAAACCCTGGAGTTTAGATAAGCTTTGACCTCATCGACTACATTTGATCTACTAACATCCTCCTGCTCAGAGATTCTTTTTTCTTGGTTCCTCCCTTTTGCCTTACATCCTGATTTTACAATGCACATTTTCAGTTTTTCATATGTCATTTTTCCATCCTGCATTTTCCCCCCTACTCTGGCTTCCAATGTGAGTTTCCATTATTAGCATTCATGTCCCCTACTCCTAGGAGACTGATCCAGCCCTAAGATGCCACACTATTTCCAGTGGGTCTCCCTATAAGCTAATTCCCTGGCCAAAGTGCTCTTCTCTCCATGCAAATAGCTTAGTAATCATGCTGTGTCTATCTCTCAGCCTTGCAGGATGATCTTTCCAAGTTCTGTTGGCTTCACAGGATGTGCTTCCCTGTGAAGAGGATGCTCTGATAAAGAGGAGCCAAGTCCTTGAATCTGATGACCCTGGATGGTTTACCATTTGGTCTCTCTGAGAATGAAGACCCTCCAACTGATCCTCAAATCTTGCCAAAGGATGTATCCTTCCCTTTGCCATGTATATGAAAGCCCTATGGCTAGATATTGATGATCCTACCACCTTAAAAGGATCAGGACCACAGAGGTATAGTGAGCCCCAGACAGTACATTGGAAGGTGGTGGAATAAATAGGTGAAAGCTGTTAATAAGAATATGTTCAGTTGCTTTAGGAAGAAGGGACACTTAACAAAAGCAAAATTCTTTATTGGAGTAGTTGCTCATGAGCCATACTCCATAGTCCAGCAGCAAACCCAGTTTCAACCATTCTTATCTGCAAAAGACCAGGTTCTCCTGGTCTTTTGCTTCCAGTGTTAATTTGGAAGCAAATTATCAAATCTGATTCTGCTTAATGTCATTCATCTGTCAATAACCCTATACATTTTAAACTACCCAACCTTGCTACTTGCTGATTCTTAAAAGATGATGGTGAATAGGTTTGAGTCAGGATAAAATGTTCTACCACTGACTAAACTTATGACTCTTAGCAAATTACCTACACTTTCTAAACCTTACTTTTTCATCTGTAAAATGGGAAAGAGTTGCCTTATAGAATTGTTGTAAAGATTAAATTATGCTATTTATAAAATGTTTGGCATGCTATCTGGCCCTTAAAAAGGTTATCCTTATTTGTATAAAGCAGGGGTACTCAAAATGTGGTTCATGGACCAGTGCTGATTGATTGTGACTCGTCTGTGATGAAAAAAGTACAGAAATTGAGAGTTAGGACCTAAAAATTTTTAGATTGGAAATTTTCTTTTAAAAAACTGGTTCTTTCCCCACAGATATTTTGAGAAGCACTGATATAGATGGAACCTCAGTTGAGGAAATGTTTGATGTACAACTTAGCATATATAACCTGGAAAGGCATTCTTAAGAAATATTCAGTGACTGCTCCCTTTTCTGCTGGCTGATTGTCTTCATGGTATTGTCAATCCTGGAAAGTCGTCCCGTCATACCCTTATATTTGTGAAGGACCTCTTTCCTTTTCTACTCATCTGTTGATGTCTGTTAAGGAAACATAAATTAACATTAACACTTGTTCAAAACACAGCTCAGAAAATCTGTTTCAAAAGCACATGGGATGTATTCCAAAGCCAACTGGCATTTCTGATTTGTGTTACCCCTGCCATTTCTCAAAGCTGTCAGGGGATAATTAAAAGTCAGAGGGGAAAATTTAATTCTTTTCATGTTAAGGTATAGCGGGTGTAGTAGAAAGAAAGCATTAACATTTTCAGAAGAGGAGGAGAAGAGGGCTTGATTAAATCTAAAGAAAACAATCAATTCTAAATGTATGCTGTGGTCACATTATCCATTAGCTTCAGGACAAAAGTGGCATTTGGAGCACAGACTTTTCAAGGCATTGGCACTGGGCCATTCCTGAAGCACGCAGTCATTATGGAGACATTTAATTAGTGCATTTTGCATGACTGCCTATGGACACGGGAGAGGCAATATGCCATCTACCCCTTTTAGGGTCAGTTGATGGCTGAAGAGTAGCTTGAAAAGTCATGGTAAATCCTCTGAGGTTAGGAACTTCATATTACTTCCATTTTTAATATTCTTCATGCCTAGAATAGGACCTGGAACATAGAAGGCATTCAATAAAATATTTATTGAGTGAATAAATGTATTTCAAGTCACCAAATCTAGAATACCTCTAGAAACTTATTTTTGTTGCTGGATCAGTCCAGGATGCCTGGACCTAGTAAATGGCAGAACCAGGATTCAAACACAAAGCTGTCCAACTCCAGAGTTCAGGCTCACTCTACTATAGCCTGCTACATAGATGACACCAGAAACAAACACCATGCCCTTCGCAATTAGGGTGGCCCCAGAATGTCTAATCTGGTCCACCCACTCTCCAGATCTCACTGGGGCCTCACTTCTCTCACGCCTCTCTAAAAAGATATGTATAGTGGTGCCTCCTAAACTTATGACCAAGAAGATAAAATTGTATGCTTTTACTATGGACAAAAAAGTCCTTTCTCTTTCTATCTTCATCTATGGTATATGTTCTGGTCTTGTCTTGAAGAACCCAAGTTGGACCTTGGGGGTACAAAAGGAGACATTACTGTAATAAATTGAAGGATAAAGCCAAAGTGGAATCCGGTTCTCAAAATCCATTCCAGTCTTATCTTTGTTTATCTTCCCTGCTCTAATGGCCTCATGAAATTGAGCTTCCTTTACTTGAATGTTTTTATTACAGTAACAGAACTAACAACAGTGTTTAGTTAAGTAAACATGATAGCATTTTCCAAGTAAATTGACCTCCTTTCTTTGATCAGCAAAAAAAAAAAAAAAAAAAAAAAATTAGATGAGCTCCTTATTGTGCCCTGAAGGGAAGAAGATTCAGACTTTGTTAGATTGAGGGAGCAAAGAACTTTCAGAATCATAAACTCAGAGTCCTTTGATTTGACATCAATAATCTAATTTAGTGACTTCATAAAGTGGAGCTTGAGACTTAAAGGGTTGTAAGAATCGAGGCCAGGATGTGAAGGAAGTAAGGATGTGAAAGCATGAGTTAAAATTGAAAGAAATTAACAAAGGCTGGAAAAGAAGAGATGCAAATCAAGAAATGCTAAATTAAAAATTCAACTACAGCTCCTAACTAGTACCTCCTCCTGGCTTAGAAACTATGAGAAGTGTGAAGAATGGATTTCTGTTTAATCTTTAGATGAAATATATCTTACACCTAAGAAAATAATTATATATGTGAGTTTAAAGCAAAGTACAATAGTCAAAGCAGAGAAAACGTGTGCTAGAGGTGTGATATAGAAGAGGGGAAAGTAATGTTGGTTCACAGCTTACAAAATAGGGAGGTAAAGAAGAATAGCAAAGGGAGTTAAAGGTCAGAGAAAACAGTTTGAACATGATCTCATGGGCAATGCTGGGCTTGTATGGGAAAGGATCTTGGCTTCAAATAGAGGGTACACACAGTTGGGAAATTGCAGAAGGTATACTAAAGGGACTATTTATAAAAGTTTGTGGTCAGAATTAAGGGAAGCCAACCAGGGACCAACAACAGCAGGGAGCTGTTACCACCCTAGCCCTGAAAGCACAGGAGTGGAAAGCCATTACTGAAGACTGGAAAGAGCTGTAGCTATAGGAGAAAGTCACCTTCCAGGAACTGTGGTCTTCAACAAAAGAACAGAGCCACTGCGAAATTTCTGCTTAGCTGGGAGGAAGCTGGTAGAATAAATAACCCAACTGCCCTTTACTTCCCAAGTCTCCTGCTGGTACCTCCTATTAACTAAACTCAACTGGAAGCCAGTTGTCAGTGAAGCCTAATTTGTGCAGTTCTCCAGAGACATAGAGCAGGATAAAGTGTGAAGAGGGAATCTGGAGGGATAGGGAAAATAGAATGTCCAAGAGCCATGGGCCCTTTGTGATGAGAAGATACTGGGAAGAGAATGGGCTTTCAATAGAATTGGAAAGTAGAAAAAGTATGCCATCCTGGTGCAAGGAGCTGGAGCTCCACGGTGAAAGAATGTATCTCTAGGGATAATGGGTCTATTCAACATAACAGAATCAAAAGGTCTGAAGTCTATAGCAGTATTGTTCTTGATATTTTTGTGGAACAAAACATTAATCATGATAGTCTTTTATTTTAATACTTAAGTGGTTTCTGGAGACCTAAGAAAATGATTTATCATCCATTATTCTTATTCCATTTTTCATTCTTATCTGTATCAGTGTAACTTTGGAGACATGACATTGAGAATTACATTCACCCTTTCTTTATGGTACCCTATAAATAAATATAAAAGCTTATTTTCTAATTATATGATGGGGACCTGTACAACTAGATCTGTCTAGTATTTGGTTAAAAACTGATTTAATTTTGCAATATTATTTGGTCTCATCTTTAAGGCACTGAAAACTAACAGAAATAGTTTTCCTTAAAAGGAGAAAGATAGATGGTTACTCAATTATTTCATTCTCTTTAGTTGATTACATTTTTGGTGTGCTGGTGAAAAGCAAACACAACTCAGTATTTTCCACAGACTTAGTCTTATGATTACATTAAATCATCTCTAGCTTTCTTTAAAATTTTTTCTCTAACTAAAGACCTTTCCTTTGTGTCAGTAGAATTCTCCCCTTTATTCATATTTAGCAATTTATTCAAGCAATTTGGCATGACTATTAAACATACTTAGAATTATTAAAGTTTATAACTTAACAGTTGAATTAGGTTTCCTTTCCTGAGGCTTACATAATAATTGTTCAGCTGAAAAATAATATAATATTGTTTTCTTCACCCATGTATGTTTTGCATATACTATTTATCACATTTAAAATACATCTCTTTTTTCTATTTTCATACATTAATATGAAACATTGAATATAAAGTATAATCATCTCCTTAGAATTAAAGAAATAATTAAGGAGGCTATTACATCAATAGCTTCATGTGATTGTGATAATGAAAGCATATATTCAAGAATAACAACTTACATTTATTGGAGTCCTTGAAGCTTATATATCCCTGTACCCATGTCATTGGATCCTTTCTACAACCAGGGGTAGTAGACAAGAAAGGTGGTATTTCTCCCTACTAAAGGGGAAACAGGAGCTCAGAGAGTTAAAGTAACTTGTCTAAGATTGCAAAACTAGTAAACAGGGGAGGCAGAACTTGAATATATATATATATATATATATACACATATATATACACATACATACATACATATATCTTCTCTAACTGTTAAATTAATAATATGTGCCATGGCTGCACAGGCCTGGAAAGGAGTGAGTGGGTTTATGAAAAATATACATTTTTTTTTTTAAAAAAAGCTCTCTTGATGGTGATTCCACCTATTTATTCTCTGCCTGATCCAAAATCAACCATTTGACAAGAATTCCTAACATTTATGTATCTTAGACCTATGGCTCCTGTATGGCTACCCTGAAAGGAGATAGAGATTTGCTGGTTTGGCATATTTTAGAAAATGGAGTTTATATTCTTGAAGACAGCAATTAAATTTTCCTTTAACATTCTTATATGAAGCAAAATAATTTCAGCATTTTTGTCTCTGGGAACCTGCTTATCTCTTTACTGGGCAACATCTATTTAAAGTGGTGGAGAGCATTGGAGTGGGATCAATACCAGGTAGGCCTGTAGTTAGGGAGAAAGACAGAGAAAGACTCTTTGATTCTCCAGTTGGAAATGTTAATCCTGTTCACCATTTTCCTAGCATTTAAAAACTTCTCAGGATACCCCTCTAGCCTTTTACTCCCTCTAGTTTTCTCTCTACTCATCTACATCTTCCTTGTTTTTTTCTTTCTGCTCTATTCTAATGTGGTGCCATACTATAGTTTTAACCAGATTAATCTGGGTACAATTCCTGGCTCACCCTAGTAAGATTTCTGTTTTTTTCTTTTTTTGTCTGTGTGTGTGTTTTTGCCTTAAAACCTATTTTTATCTGGAATTAATATACTATATACTGTTAATATTTATATTTACACATTTGTATAGCAATTTATGTGTTCACCACTTTTTCTTGCATCCTATACTTTCCTTCTGGGGACATTTCCCTTTTTCCTGAAATAGTCTTTTACTCTGAGTTTTATTTTTCTTTTCTTCCTCTCTTAAAGTCCTATTGTTGGTAAACACTCTTAGTTTTGCCTGTAAACATATTTATTTCACCCTTGTTTTGTTTTTTATAAGAACATTACAGATATACAATCCTAGGTTAGCTGTCATATTCCCTGAATATATTTGAATAAGTCATTTCACTGTCTTCTTGTTCTGTTATTATTACTGATAATTCAGCTGTCCAATTGTTGTCACTTAGTAATGTTTAAAATCTATTTCTGACTGATCGCAAGGTCTTTTCTTTGTCCTTAGCTTTTTAGTTTCACTTTCAGTACAACGTATTGAGGTGTGACAATCTTTTATTCTGCCTGAATTTCACTGAAATTCCTGATTCTGACGATGCAAGTTTTTCAGCAATTCTGAAAAATTTTAGCCATTGCCTATTCAAAAATAACCTTTCCTGAAATCTATTATTTCTTTGGAACTTCTGCTTGACATGTATTAGATCTTCTTCCTCTGTCTTCCATGTTTCTTAATCTCTCATTGATGTTTTCAAATTCTTTGATTCTGTCTGCTACTTTCTGGATAATATTTTTGGTCTATCTTCAAGTTCAATGGCTATCTCGTAAATTAAATTTAATATAATATTAAAATAGTTAATTGACTTCTAAATGTTAATTATTATACTTTCCATATCTAGATATTCTATTTGGTTGGTTTTGAGTCACTTACTTCTTTGTCATTCCTTTCCTTTGTAATTCTAATTCTAAACATGTTTAATACATTTATTCTGTCTGATAATTCTAATATCTGAACTGTCGAGTATCTTGTTCTATTACTTGTTGCTTCTCCTGGCTTTTACTCATGGGGGGGTCCTTATTATGTCATGTGTCCTGTGATTTGTATTTGCAAATCATATCCATTATAACTTTAGGTGAAGGAAAACCTTGAGATGTACGTTGCAATTTGTTTCCCCCAAGTAGATTATGACTGCTTCTACCAGAGATACTTGAGATCACCAGCTTAGAGCAACTTTAAATAAATTCTTAGTTTGAGGTATTTAGATTATAGAGTTAGTATTAGGACCAAAAACCAATATGATGTTTTCCTATGGTTACAAATTCTCAGATACTTTTGATTTCCATTTAGAGTAAGGTTTGAATAGGCCTATTTTCTGCTATCTTTCCTTTTGTATAGCATACTGCATGGCTCATATAGAGGGTCTCCAACAAACCATCCACCTTGCCCAGGCTCTAGGCTTTCTCTCTCATTCTCCAACATACCCCCCACAAAGCTGCCATTAAAACTGAAGTCATATGTCTTTGGGACATACGATACTCTAAGGTACTCTCTCTTAACACTTAAAATGCACTCTTAATTCATACCTTCTTGTTTTGAGTATCTCAGAATTTTCCTTAGGTCATGGCCAAATCACCTTTGCTTTTAAAAACATAATTTTACTGATAAATTTTAGGTATTTTGCAGTAAGAGGTTTCTCAGTTGGTTTAATCTTCTTTTTTGTTGTTATTTTCTTTTGATTATTTTTTATTTTATTAAATGTCCTTTTTTGTAAATTTCAGAATATTATGGGGATAAAAATGGTTTGGTTACATATATTGCCTTTGTACCACCCAAGTTGGAGTTACAAATGTACCCAATCCCCAGACATCATGCATCGTACCCACTGGGTGTGAATTTACCCATACCCTCTTCCCCACCCACCTGCCTCATGCCCTATGAATGTTACTTCCATTTGTGCACATAAGTGTTGATCAATTAGTACCAATTTAATGATGAGTACATGTGATGCTTGTTTTTTCATTCTTGTGATATTTCACTTAGAAGAATGGGTTTCAGCTCCATCCAGGATAATACAAGATGTGTTAGTTCACCATTGTTTCTTGTGGCTGAGTAGAACTCCATGGTATGCATATACCACATTTTATTAATCCACTCAAGTATTGACGGGCACTTGGGTTGTTTCCACATCTTTGCAACTGTGAATTGTGCTGCTATGAACATCCAAGTGCAGATGTCTTTTTTAGACAACGTCTTTTTTTCCTTTGGATGAAAACCCAGTAATGGAATTGCTGGATCAAATGGTAGTTCTACTTTGAGCTCTTTGAGGTATCTCCATATTAATTTCCATAGAGGTTGTATTAGTTTGCAGTCCCACCAGCAGGGAAGAGAGTTCCCATCTCTCCACATCCATGCCAATATTTGTTGTTTGGGGACTTTTTGATAAAAGCCATTCTCACTGGAGTTAAGTTGTGGTTTTGATTTGCATTTCCCTGATAATTAGAGATGTTGAGCATTTTTTCATATGTTTCTTGGCCATTAGTCTATCTTCTTTTGAAAAGTTTCTGTTCATGTCCTTTGCTCGTATTTTAATGGGGTTGTTTGATTTTTTTCTTGCGTATTTTCCTGAGTTCTATATAGATTCTAGTTATCAGCCCTTTATCAGATGTGTAGCATGGAAATATTTTCTCCCATTCTATAAGTTGTCTATTCACTCTGATGATAGTTTCCTTGACTGTGCAGAAGTTTCTTAATTTGGTCAGGTCTCATTTATTTATTTTTGAAAAGCACAAAGATTCTTCCATGAGACTACTAGAATTAATAAACAAATTCAGCAAAGTCTCAGGTTACAAAATCAATGTATACAAATCAGTAGCATTCATATAGAGCAACAACAGTCAAACTGAGAACCAAATCAAAGGCTCAATACCTTTCATAATAGCAACAAAGAAAATAAAATACCTAGGAATATGTTTAACTAAGGAGGTAAAGACCTCTACAGGGAGAACTAAGAAACATTGAGAAAAGAAATAGAGGATGTAAACACATGGAAAATGATACCATGCTCATGGATTGGCAGACTCAACATTGTTAAAATGTCTATACTACCAAAAGTGATTTACACATTCAATGCAATCCCTAGTAAAATACCAACATCATTTTTCTTAGATCTAGAAAAAATAATTCTATATTCTATACTTCATATGGAACCTGAGAAGACCCTGTATAGCAAAAGCAACCTTAAGCAAAAAAAATAAAAAAGTAAAAAAATAAAAAAAATAAAAGTTTAGAGGCATCAATTTACCAGACTTAAAGCTTTACTACAAGGCTATAGTAACTAATACGCATGGTACTGGCACAAGAACAGAGACATAGACCAATGGAACAGGACTGAGAACCCAGATATAAAACCATCCTCATATAGCCATCTGATCTTTGACAAAGCAGACAAAAACATACACTGGGAGAAAGAATCCTCATTCAATAAATAGTGCTAGGAAAATTGGATTGCCACATGTAGAAAACTGAAACAGGATCCGCGCCTTTTACCACTCACAAAAACCAACTCATGGTGGATAACACACTTAAACCTAAGGCATGAAACCATAAGAATTCTAGAAGAAAATGTTAGGAAAACTCATAGACATTGGCCTAGGCAAAGAATTTATGAAGAAGACCCCAAAGGCAATCACAGCAACAACAAAAATAAATAAATGGGACCTAATTAATCTTATTTACCATTTGAATTAGAAGATGATGAAGAACTCTCTCTGCAAATATTACTACTGGCTATCATTTGACATGTCTATTGTAGCTAATCTTCCAAGACAACTGCCCACTGAATCATACCTTCTGGAATTCACACCCTAGAGAAGTCCCCTCCTGTACTGAAACTGAGCTGGTCACTTGTAACTAATAAAATGCAGAAAAAATTGACACTACGTGACTCCTAAGACTAGGTCATGAGAAGCCTTGCAGCAGCATCTTTCTTGTTCTTTTGGCATGTTCATTGTTGGGATGTACCATCTCAAAACCACTACCATGGTGTAAGAAGCCCAAACTCCAGGGAAAGGCCATGTGTAGGTCCTCTGGTTAACTGTCCCAGCTGAACAGTATCCAACAACCAGCACCAAATACTAGTCATGTAAGCAAACCTTCTCAAGAGTACAGACCAATTGAACCTTCAGATGACTCAAGCCTCACCATCCATATAATAGCTTGAAAGATCACAAACAAGAATCTCTGGATGAACTCACTCAACCTACTGGATCATGAGAGATATTTATAAGATAATATAGGAATACATAGTCATGATCTCAGTATCACTAAGTATTTCTATGCCAAGATAAAAATAGTAAAAACCATAAGGGGAAAGATTAATAAATTTTACAAATAACCTTCTATTTATACAATTTATTAAAATAAAATTGTAATAATATGATCAAGAAAGTGAAAAGCCACAAACTGGGAAAAGATATTTGTAAAATAACTAGCAAAGGATTGCTATAAAATAGATTTCACACATATGTAAGTGAAAGGAAACAACCAAATTGAATAGTAGTTTTCAAAAGAAATGAACAGGTATTTCACAGATAAAATACAAAGGATCAGTAACATGTTGAAATGACACTCAACCTCCTTAGTAATCAGATTAATGCAAACTAAAACCACAATGAGAAGCTATTTAATATTCTCCAGATTGGCAAATATTGAGAAGTCTGAAAATGCCAAGTGTTGGTAAAGATATAAAGCTATTAGAACTTTTCTACACTATGGTAAGAGTGTAAATTTTCTTAACACTATAGGAAACAACTCCACATCATTTAATAAAATTGAAGCTGTACATACATTAGGACCCAATAATTCTTCCCTTAAATATGCACCCTGGAGAAACTTTGCACATGTACATCAGAAGAAATGTATAAGAATATTATGCAGCATTATTTATCATAGCAGGAAAAAAACCCTGGAAACAATCCAAAAGCCCATCAGCAGTGAAGCGGATAAAGAAATTGTGGAATGCTCATAGAATAGAACAATTCAGCATGAAAATGAATGAATTCTTGCTATGTACAATAACATAGTATTCAAACAAAGCAAGTCACAATAGAATACAAACAATCTTATTCAATTTATGTATAGTTTAAAACATGAGAAACTAAACAATATTTGTGTGTATGTGTGTGTGTTTTAAAACAATAGAGCAAAGAAAGTAAAAGATAAGAAAATATTCAGGATAGAAGTTATCATAAGAGATGAAATAATGGATTAGCATTTGGGAGGCTTCAGAGGTGTTGGTGATTTTTTGTGTCTTATGCTATCTGAGGTTACATACAAATTTGTTTTATTATTATATAATTTAGACATATTCCACATATATTTTTGTAAGTATATAATATTTCATAATATATCATTTTCAAAATACAATGAATGTGTTAATTAGTAGTGGAGTTGATCAAAATGGAGCATAAGAAAGAGAAGTCTGAGAGAGAAATCAAATCAATCCAAGGAATGAATAACAAGAACAGGTTATATAAATACTTAGTTTCTCAAATGGGCATTATGAAGTTGAAGATGACTCCCTCAGTGTATTTGATATAGGTTTCATTCAACTTTTTCACATTTCAGCCATGCAGTCAGATCCCATTATTCTAATGTCATGTTTATCACAAACCTTCCCAGGCAGTGTGCACCCAAGAATACACTGTCCTGGCCTATATGGGTTATTAGCAGTCTGGTGGTTACATGTTCATTCTGGTTTATGTCAGGCTGTTAGATATTATAGAGTTAATATGTTACATCCCTGACTAGTAACATATTTGGGACACTAACAAGATTAATTTTGTGAACCTGCCAAGATAAGAACCAGAATTTAAACTGTGAGGAATACATAGGTGAATGCCACATTTTGAAACTTGTTGGGTATCAGTAAGCTGATCTCCCCAGATGATACGCTGACCTAGAGCCCCATTTCTATAATATTTATTTTTCTTATAGTCACATGTAGATAGATAGTAAGTCCCTACAAGGCAGACATAATCTCTTATATTACTTTGCCTGATCCTCAAAGAAATACACACTACTATACATATAGTAAATGCTTAATACTTGTTGACTGGTTGATTGGTAGGACTGTTGGGTACCCATGCACTAACCTGTTAGCATCTATATTATGCTTTACAATAACAAAAATATGCCATCATTGACTATAATAAACATATAATAGCTGCACTTCAACTACCAAGTGCTAGCTTACTTGGAAGTATAAAACTGTTCTTATTGTTCAAATTCAAATAATTCACTCTTTCCAAAATCAGCTTCTTTTCAGCATTCTATGAATCCAAGGCAATCCAGAAGAGGCATTTTATGGGTGTGGGGTAGACATTAATGAAGTCAGTAACAAAAGTTTAAAATCTGTGAACTCCCCAAAATAAATTTTCAGCAAGGGTATCATGATAATGAAGGTGATGTCAGGGCAGTTTTCATTTCAGTGACAGAACCGAACCTAGGAGATTCTAAGACAAGTGATACCATAACAATCAATCTTACTGTTTATTCATTATTTTCATCTTGAGAATTATAGCAAAGGAGAAATCTTTCTAATACATTCAAGTGTGATTACATTTGATTTATCCTCCAAATTATTGTTTGCACTCTTAATTTTTATGGAAAAAAAATGCTGCATTTCTCACATTAGCTAACAGAAGCAATCACTTGCCATGAGTCATCACTGGAAATAGAAATTGTTTTAAGTGTTGGACACATTTGTGGTCTGTAAACATTGAACACTAATAAGCAGAAGAGTTCCAGTCCTAAAATGATTTTCTCACGTCCAAATAATCGAATACAAAAATGTTCTGGATAGACATCCAATTTCTTCATGGAGCTAGAAGAGCAGTGATTTCACATTTAGGGTTTGTGGCCTTGAAACCTGCCTCTCTGCATGCTGGGCATCTCTATGCAAAATAAAGGGGAATCGCAAAATAAAGGGGAGAGAAGCAAAATGTCTTTTTGAAAATGAGAGAGAATAAATGCAGAGTGACATCAGCTCTTTAGGCATTCTTCTTCTGTGGACAATGCTGGCCACTAAAAACAGCTTTAAATTCATCAGTTCTAATGCTTGTAGCAGACTGCACAAATCAATATGCAGAAATTGTGCTTTGTTTTTCACCTTCCTTTTCTCATTCCTGTCCTCCCAGCAACTTATCTAATCCAACAGAGTGGGCTCTGTAGCATGCCTTCCATTTCCAATACAACCAATGCAAGGAAATAAAGAACATAGTGGCCAGTAAGTGGCCATGAAAGCCAGGAGCCATCATGCACTCTTCAGTGGTAGCTCAGAGGTATCAATTTGAGAGAGACAGACTACCCATCTGATCCCTCAGATATTTGTGATAGGTAATTTTAGTTGTCACCTTGACTGAATTAAGGAATACCTGGAGAACTGGTAAAGCATTCCTCCTGGGTGTGTCTGCAAGGGTGTTTCCAGAGATTGGCATGTGAGTCAGTAGACTGAGTCGGGAAAATCTGCCTTCAATGTGGGCAGACACCATCCAATCTGCTGGGGGCCTAGATAGAACAAAAAGGCAGAGGAAAGGTGACTCTGTTTTTCTCTCTCCTGGAAATGGGACACTCTTCTTTTCCTGCCATTGGACATTGAAACTCCAGACTCTGTGGCCTTTGGACTCCAGGACTTGCATCAGCGGTTCCCTGAATTTTCAGGCCCTTGATCTTAGACTGAGAGTTACACCATCTACTTCTTTGGTTATGAAGCTTCTGGACTGAGCCATGACACTGGCATCCCAGGGTCTCCAGCTTGCGGATGGTCTATTGTGGGACGTCTCAGCTGCCATAATTGTATGAGCCAATCCCCTAATAAATCCCCACCCATATAACTGTACAGGGATACCTCACAGATATTGCAGGTTTGGTTCCAGTCCACTGCAATAAAGCAAATATTGCAATAAAATGAATATCATAATAAAGCAAGTCACACATTTTTTGGTTTTCCAGTGCATATAAAAGTCATGTACACACTATACTGTAGTCTATTAAGTGTGCAATAGCATTATGTTTAAAAATATATAAACCTTAATTAAAATGATCATCTTAGCCTTCAGTGAGTTGTAATCTCCTTGCTGGTGGAGAATCTTGCCTTGATGTGGATGGCTGCTGACTGATCAGGGTGGTGGTTGCTGAAGATTAGGGTGACTGTGGCAATTTCTTAAAATAAGACAATGAAATCTGTCTTATCAAATGACTCTCTCATGCAAGATTTTTCTGTAGCATGTGATGATGTTTGATAGCATTTTACCCACAGTAGAACTTCTTTCAAAATTTGAGTCAATTCTTTCAAACCCTTCCACTGTTTTATCAACTAAGTTTATGAAATATTCTTAATTCTTTGTTGCCATCTCAACAAAATTCACAGCATGTTCCCCAAGAGCAGATTCCATCTCAAGAAACCACTTTCTTTGTTCCTTTGTAAGAAGCAACTCCTCATCCATTCAAGTTTTATTATGAGATTGTAGCAGTTCAGTCACAACTTCAGGCTCCACTTCTAATTCTAGTTCTCTTGATATTTTCATCACATCTGCTGTGAATTCCTCCATTGAAGTCTTGAACTCCTCAAAGTCATCCATGGGGGTTGGAATCAATTTCTTCCAAACTCCTGTTAATGTTGCTATTTTAACCTCCTTTCATGGATCATGAATGTTCTTGATGGCATCTAGAATAGTGAATCTTTTTCAGAAAGTTTTCAATTTACCTTTCCTAAATCCATAGCCTTATAAAATGTTTTTCTTAAATAATAAAATTTGAAATTCTAAATTACTCTTTGACTTATATGCTACAGAATGGATGCTGTGTTAGCAGGCATAGCACGAATCTCCTTGTACATCTCTGTTAGAGCTCTTGGGTGACCAAGTACATTGTCAATAAGTAGTAACATTTTGAAAGAAATCTTTTCTTTTAGCAGTAGGTCTCAACAGTGGGCTTAAATATTCAGTAAACCATGCTATAAATAGATGTGCTGTCATCCAGGCCTTGTCACTCTATTTACAGAGCTGAGGAAGAATAGATTTATTATATTCTTAAGGACACTGGGATTTTTGGAATGGTAAATGAGCATTGGCTTCAACTTAAAGTCACTAGCTGCATTAGCTTCCAATAAAAGAGTCAACCTGTCTTTGAAGCTTTGAAGCCAGGCACTGACTTCTCCTCTCTGGCTATGAAAGTCCTAGATGGCATCTCCTTCCCATATAAGGCTCTTTTGTCTACATTGAAAATATGTTGTTTGTTGTAGCCACCTTCATCAATGATCTTAGCTAGATCTTCCAGATAACTTGCTGCAGCTTCTACATCAGCACTTGCTTCACCTTGCACTTTTATGTTATGGAGATGGCTTCTTTCCTTAAACCTCATGAACCAACCTCTTCTGGCTTCCAACTTTTCTTCTGCAGCCTCCTCACCTCTCTCAGCCTTCATAGAATTGAAAAAAGTTATGGACTTGCTCTGTATTAGGCTTTGGCTTAAGGGAATGTTATGGTTGGTTTAATCTTCTATCCAGACCACTAAATCTTTCTCCATACCAGCAATATTGCTGTTTCACTTTCTTATCATTCATGTGTTCAGTGGAGTAGCGCTTTTAATTTCCTTCAAGAATTTTTCCTTTACATTCACAAGTTACTGTTTGGTACAACAGGCCTAGCTTTCAGCTTATCTTGACTTTTGCCATGCATTCTTCACTAAGCTTGATCATTTCTAGCTTTTGGTTTTAGGTAAGAAACATATTACTCTTCCTTTCACTTGAACTCTTAGAAGCTGTTGTAGCATTATTAATTGGCTTAATTTCAATATTGTTGTCTCAGGGAATAGGGAGGCCCAAGGAGAAGGAGAGAGATGGAGACAGCTGGTCAATGCAATAGTCAAAACACATACAACATTGATAAATTAAGTTCACCATCTTATATGGATGCAGTTTGTGGTGCCCCAAACTAATTACAACAGTAACATCCAAGATCACTTATCACAGATCAGTATAACAGATACAATAATAATGAAAAAGTCTGAAATATTAAGAGAATTCCAAAATGTGACACAGAGACATGAAGTGAGCACATGCTGTTGGAAAAATGACACCAATAGACTTGCCCAATGCAGTGTTGCCACAGACTTTCAACTTGTGAAAAACACAGTATCTGGGAAGGATAATAAAGCAAAGTTCAATAAAACTTGGAATGCTTGTATATTTATATAAACATCCTATTGATTCTATCTCTCTGGAGAACCCTAATGCAATATTATATATAGTTAAGAAATGGTAATCACTAATATTGATCTCACAAGCGACATGTCTTAATGACCATGCATCCTCATGCCAAAGGGTTTTCTCACCTGGGAATCTATTCTGACCTAGGGCCCTATCATGAGAAAAGGATCTGCTTGAGGTAGGTGAATCTCTCCTAAAATTCAGGATGTGCATTTTATCAAGTTGAAATTGTCTTTATTGTTCTCCGTGAGGAAACATCCTAACGACTAACGATTTAATAAAACAACTTCTTACCCTCTCTAATTTGCCTCAAACCTCTAGTTGGTGGGTGTCAATTATAAATTAATAGGTCCTTGCTGAACTCCTAATTTATCTTTTCAAGTAGAGGAAAGAATGTTCATATTTGAGGAGGACCATCTTTCTGTAGGAAGACCTTTAAGAGTTCACTAGGAGTCCTGATGTGGGTTATTGATATTTAGATGTCTTTTGATTCTTTTCTTGAGGAAATTGACTTTGAAACTCTTACTATGGGCCATCCATTCATCATATTTTTGTATGTGTATCATAATATAAATGTGACCAAAATGTCATCAAGCAAGGACATTTAATGCAATGGAATTAGAAACATAGTTATTAAAAATAGTTGTGAGTGTATAGTAGGCTTTCAGTGACTGCAAAAATAACACCAATCACATGTGATTAGAAATAATTCTCTTCACTTGGATAGTAAATACAGAAAGTATGACTTTGTCACTTAATCATGTAAACTTGGGAAAATTGATCAACTTACATGAACTTTAGCTATATCAATTATTGTTCTGCCACATAGTGTGGATGTTTTGAAAACTATAAAGCATTGTATGTTAGAGGTTCTTAACATTTATCAGTATCAGTAAATGATGCTGATGTTCTTTTGTTTATATCTATTTTAAAATGTTTAAAATTTAGCATCATATAGATCAAATATTGTGTATTGATCTTTATGACATCATAGGACGGGTCAAAATCTTCTCATTTCTCTGATAAAAAAGAGTACAAAATGAGGGTGCTAAATTCCTCAACCAGTTGCAATTTGGTGAGTTAGAAGCATAGGAGGATTAGACTTTAGGTTCCATTGCATTGCAAATAAGACCTTTTTAAAACTCCTGAGACTTACTGTTCTTGAAAGTAGAATTGTCCAAGGAACAAGGACAAAACATAAATTTTAACAGTCAGTAGATACTAAGAAATAAGATTTAGAGCCTAAAAACACATCCTCAGCTGTGATTTCATGTGACTTTCATGAGTATTCTACATAGAAATATTTTATGTAACATATGTAACACATACATTTATATAATTATGTAATATTTTGTGTTATATGTATTTTATTATGAAAATGAAGCTCAGAGGGATTAAATGACTTTTCCAAGGTCACATCACTGATGAGTTTTAGAGGTAGAACTTGAATCAAGGACATTGAATTCATAGTCTCCTAGTTTGATTTTCATTTTATGCTATAGACTGTTGAACCACTGAGCTTGGTTTCCTTTCAAATAATCTCAGTTCTTAATTTGTTAATTCCCTAATGAGTAATTTTAAATTTTTTAAAAAACTTTTAATCATTATGGGTACATATAGTTGCATATATTTATAGGGTACATGTGGTATTTTGATACTGGTATACAATATGTATTAATCAAATCAGGGTAATTGGGTATCCATCACCTCAAGCATTTATCATTTCTTTGTGTTAAGAAGTTCTGACAGAACTATTTGTGAACTATACATATTTACATATATTACTTTAAGCAGCACTTTTGGGTGCATATTTAAAATTGCATCCTAGTTATTATCAATACCATTATGATTGTTGTCATTATCACTGAACGTTATGGGGATAAATGGTGGACCAAAACATCTTCTGTCCCTGTCTATTGCAGAGATTATTATCTAAGCAAATAATCATACACATGTATACATGTAATGATGATGAGCTTCTTGAATCAGAGTTGCAGAGTACTAAGAGGGCATATAGGGAGAGATGATAGAGCCATGTAGGTCAGGAAAGGCCTTCCTGAAGAAATAATACTTGAGCAGAGATTTGGAAAATAAGCTGGTGTTAACCAAAGACAGGGGCATGAGCACTCCATGGGATTAAGCAATAGAGCAAACATGAGGGACTAAAAAAAAAAAAAGACCAATATAACTAGAGGCGAAGAAATGAGATAAGTAGGGGATGAATTGAGGGACAATATAGGTATGGGCTAGATCATATGGAATTTTTAGGCCATGTTAAGTTAGTTTCCTTGTTTTACCCAAAGATCATTGAAGAGCCGTAGTGTTAACTAGGGGATGTTACATAGTCAAATTTTGATTTTGAGCAATCATTCTGGTTGCAGTGTACAGAATGAGGTGGGAGAGGGTCAGCTGTTGGTCCAGGTAGACTAGTAAGGTGACTATTGCAGCAGTACAAGCAAGTGATAAAGATATCTCAACTGAGGTCATGGAGGTTGAGATGAAAAGAAGTGGAAAGATTTGGGACATATTTGGGAGAAAAAAATCAATAGGGCTTGGGGAAGAATTGGATATAATAAATGATGGAGAGGGAGTCTTAGAGATGATTCCCTGGTCTTTGGTTGGTGGCAATGAAACAGGCACAGTAGAAAAGGAGCAGGATTTGAAGGAGTTACCAAAAGCTTGGTTTTGACATGAGGAATTTGAAGAGCTTTTGAAACATCCATCAGGAATTGTTTCAGAAACAGTTGGATGTATAGGCTGAATAGAAATATACATTTGTGTGTCATCTGCATAAAAGGATGATGGAAGTTATATTATCATAATATTGTCTAAGAGGATATAGTGTGAGAAGAAGAGAAGGCATGGGATACAGCCTTTAGGAAATGCAACTTTTGTAGGCCAAGTAGAAAAGGCTATGCCTGCCAAGGAGACAGAAGAGGAGGCAAACCAGGCGGTAGTGCACGGTGTCACAGGGTCAAGAGAGGAAAGTGCTTCAAGAAGAAAGAAAAGGCCAATAATGTTAGGTACTATGGAAATGTCAAGTAAGATAAGAACAGAAAAAAATGTCCTTTGGCCTTCGTTAGAAGGAATTCATTGGCAGACTTAGTCAGAACTGTTTCTGTAGATTGACAGGGCTAGAATCCAAATTCAGGAAAGCTGAGAAGTAAAATGAGGAGGCTAGATTAGATCCTCTCTGAGGTCCCTTCCAATTCTAAAATAATATAATGCTGTGATTTCTTGCTGCTGGCCAGAGTCTCCCTTTGTCACAGGTTAACCTACTTACCCTACTCCTGGTTAATCACATGACTGTTGTTAAAAGAATTGATTTGCAAAGACTGTATTACTTCAGCCATCATTACAACCTTAAACAAATTAGGGACAAATAATTCTCTTCTACTTTTACATCTATATTTTCTTTTGGAAAAAATCTTGAGCACAAAAAATCTTGTATGATTTTTTCCTATAAAACTAATTGAAGAAGTATTTCCAGGAATTGATTTTATTATATTTCCAGGAATTGATTTTATTTTTTTGGATCAAGACTGCAGGGATAAAATCAGGTCTAGAGTTTCCATGTGGATGAATTTGGAAGTGAACAGATTTGAAGCTGCAGTCCAGGGATGTCTCACACTACACCATACTGTTTTTCTTTTAAATTGAATCATTTTTTTCCCTAGGCTTTGAGAGTTAAGAAAACACATCCAAAGAATTGATTCTGTATGCAAGCAGAATGCTTGGACACTGCTGCATTTTATCTAAAAAGAGGTTCCTATATTTTCACTGTCATGTTGGGATAGAAATCTGGTGAAAGGGTATACAGACCCCTGCTATTCAAAGTGTAATCTGTGGACCAGCAACATCAAGTTCAGCTAGGAACTTGTTAGAAATGCAGAATCTCAAGTAGCACCTCAGAACTACTGAATCAGAATCTGCATTTCAATAGATCCTCAGGTGATTGATATTAACATTAAAAGGTAAAAAGAACTTGCAAAATATTTCCTCAGAATCCACTTCTTAAAAGCAAAGAATTTGTTGTTTCTCTACTATTACATTTAAACTGATCCAAGGGCAGGTTAGTCATTTATGGACTAAAAATTCATCATATTATTTTGTTTTAAAAATTAAGACTTGAAGTGGAGTGCCAAGGTGACTAACAAGGTATATTTCACAAACAAAACGTAGCTTACTCACCCAGCTTATGATGGGACATGGAGTTTTCATTCCCCCTTGCCAGAAAATGCTAATTATCTGCCTTGAACTATCTACCCTTCTTCTTTTTTCTTAGTAATAATATTTGTAGATTTTATTTGAGACAACAGGGTTACCTGTCATACTTTTGTACTGGATTTATAAACTTTCACTGTTTTCAGTCTCTTTAGCCAATTTAGGAGAAAAACATCTACACTTTATTACATGACCCTTTCTGGTGATTAACATCTGGAACGGGCAGATGAACTAAACTCCCAGTCTCGCCTTTCCTTGCTCCATTTCTAACATGGAGCCCTGTTGTAACCTTTAGCCAGGGCACGAAAAGGTTGCTACTGCCCCCTGCTGGCCCATTGTCTTTTTGTCTTCTCTACAAATCTGTGACTTAAGAATGTTAAAGGATTTTGAGCCACTGAAGAAAGCTCAGTGGAAGGGGTTCTCCCTAGTAGAAGGTAGAGAGATCCTTTGGAACATGCGGCTAAAATCAAAAGAAAACATTCAAGAGGGGAGGAAGGCATAAAGTGCTTCTAAATTAAATGACCAATCCTGACGAACCCTTTTCTGTACAAGGGCTTCTCTATGCCAAGGAAATGTCCCCCCTTCTTTTCAGCACAGGACTCTTCTTTTTGCCTCCAGCTTCCACGGACAAGGAGTGGACTAACCACACTCCTATTAAAATTTCAGTACTCTGAATCCTGTTCTCTGTTTTCCCCAGTTTCCTTTTCCCACGCCTAAACCTATTTCCTTCTCTGTTTCTGCTTCAAACTCCCGTCCCGCCCACCCACCGATAGACTAGCATTTCCAGGAGCTCAGACCCCAGCCTCCCTCGCCCTCTCCGTCTCCCCTGACCTCTGTTCTCCCCTTGTCATCGCACCCCTTTCAGCACCCCCTCACTGAACGGTCAGTTTGTCAGTCACTCTTTGCCTTTGAACAGCAGGCACGTCCCCTCTTGAATGCCTCTCCCCGACCCCCGCCCCAAGCGACTGAAAAAGGAAACATGCGCACTTCAGAGCTAGGAGCTGTCCGAGTGCTGAAATTTATAAGCTGGGTAAGATCACGTCTCCGTCTCTTTCCATAGCCCTCATTCCAGCACAGGATCTCAGCAATTTCCCCCTCTTTCCCCTATCCCCCACTCCAGCGCTCAGAGTCCTTTCTTCTCTCTCATTTACAACTTTTTTTTTTAAAGGAGAACATTTTCTAGGGAAAAGGGCTTTGCTAAACAGAAAGGATATAAAACAAAAGCCACAGCAACCCGACTTCCAGCATGGTATTGTCACCAACCCCCTTTGCATGGTGATGCGATTAAGGTAGCAGCATTTCTATTATTCAGGAAAAGCAGCTGGGGGATTCATCAGTTCTGAGGCTTTGTCTTTCCTGGGTTAACTGATGGTCCCGAGTCTCGGTTTGACCTGACCATGATGCACAAGACTGGCACTTTTTGCTTTTTCTCAGCAAACTGTACAAACCCAAATCTCTTTTTGATTTTCAAGGAAACTAGATTCCTGCCAGATTTTGAATCTGGACAATAAATAGATACTTTGTCCTAGCGTCTTTCTGGAATCATTTCGGGATATTTTCCACAAGCATCACAGAAACAGGAATGAACCGGCAGCTAGTGAACATTTTGACAGCCTTGTTTGCATTTTTCTTAGAGACAAACAACTTCAGGTAGGTGAAACGACTTTGTATGCTGATATTTTATACATGGAAACTGTTTTAAAAAGAACATGTCATACAATTGTTATCTATTTTTCTGTGCCCTAGACCATATTATTTTAATTTTATAGAAGAGAATTAGATTTCTTTTGTTCATTTAAAAAGCTTAATTATAGTGGGAGGGTAGTAAATTTTCACAAAAGCAAGTTTTATGATGCACTCTATGCATTTCAACACGCATTTTCACAGCCAATGTGATATTAGGGTAGTCTGATGAGTTGCATGCTCTTTACATTTCAATATAAGGGTGATATTTTTCTTTTAAATTCTTCTTGAAGTCATTTATAGGGATTATTGGGTGCAATGTTTTCCATATGATGAAAGTAATTGGATTAATTTGCCAGGAGCATGCCCATTTTATATAAAAGAACCCCAATTCTCAGCTAACTTGGGACTTCTATTATATTTCAGCAACTAGAAGCATACTATGAGGACTATAATTCAGGAATTTTCTTGAAACATCAAAAAAATTTTTACTACTATATTCTACTGTTTAATCTATTTGGAAATTGATTGCCTACCAAAATGTAATTAATATGACATCTTAGTATGTATGCATGTATGAGAAATGGAGTATGCACAATTAAAATAAGTGAAAAATGATTTTTATGTTTGCATTTTCTATATAATTTACTAATTGTGAAATCAATTGATACCTCAAAATATCAAATTATTACCAGTAAGTGAAATAGCCATCTAATGACAGAGGGTGTAAGACAAGATAGAGATAAGAGATTCTCTTACAACAAAGTGTAGAACTCTTCATTTAATTTTCACTAAATTTTATGGTATTTTTTTTACAGAACCAAGACAAATGAAACACATAGCAATAATGCTATGAATACGGGGAAACCCCACTATGTTCCTTTCAGGTTTACACCTCCTACTATGATTAAGAAAAAATATAGGCTGGGTTTTATTAGAATCATCATCATCATCATCACCATCATCCTCACCACCATCACAACCATCATAATCAAATAATACTTGATTAATCAGATGAATCTGCATATGGGAATGTGAGTATTTCTGAATGATTGTATCAATTTTTAACTCCTACCAAATGTTTATATCATCTTTACACTTATTTTAATGCCCCTTCTTTGAAAAACTGACAAGAATGTGATGTTTTTCTTAGTGATAGAATTAACAAGGCTATTTGATAAACTATTGAAAACAAAGCTTGTAAAATATATACTTTAGGGAAGAAATCAACATTCAATCAACCACTAGGTATTGTGAAAAAATTTATTTTGTTACAAACCAAATATGTTCTTCTTATAAGCTCTTTATTACTTTTAACAGGAAAATAAAAATTTGAAAAATTTTCCAATCAACTTTTAGTGTTTTTGATAATGCAAAAGACAAAAGGATTTAGAAGTGGTTTTTCATTAACACTTTGAGAGTCAACAATTTGAATGCTCACATATAAGTAACTACTGATGAAATAATAGAAGTAACAGACATGCTCATTGTTGACCTATTTTAAAATGAAGTTAAATTTCCAAGTGAAGATTCTCTTTTAGATATCATGTTAAAGAATATTAATAGTTATAGCTACAATAGAATCTAGCAGGTGAGAAAATAAGGATTGGGATAGTTAGTTGCACTGATTACTTTGTTCTGCCCATCTCATTATATATTTCTTATAAAAGGTAGAGGACTTATATTTAGGGCTGAAATGCTGGAACAATTTTTTTAAAGTCATGGGGAGAGGATTTTAAGGCAATCACATGAATTTAAAAAATTATTATCTCATTTCTCGATAGCTCTAGAAAGAAATAGCTTCAACTATCCATAAATCTACTACCTAAAGCTATGTACATGTCTCATCTCAAACATCTTATGGTTAAACTTTAGAAACTTAGAAGATTTGACTCAGGATTTATACTTCTCATCATTTAAAGTTAACTTTAGACCACGTACAAGTTCAGAAGTTGACCAAAGAGTGTATTTTTCTATTTTTCTTAACATATTAAATATCTTTACCAAAATGTGATGTTAAACATTCTGTGAGCACTAGTTCTCAAGGGATGAGAATGAAATTATTGTTAAAAGAGTTGATGATGTGTTTAGGACGACTTTCTGCAAAGACCATGACTCCAGGTCTGGAAAACAGCCTTCGCAGACCCCATCTCCTTCAGATTTCTTGGACAAATTAATGGGAAGGACATCAGGATATGATGCAAGAATCAGGCCAAATTTTAAAGGTAAGTTCCACTCAAACTTATGGCTTTGAGAAATCTTCTAGATGTTTGAATAGTTTACTCTGAAAAACATTTTCAGGGCTTTTTGTTATAAAATGAAAATGTCATGTATAGTATTCATTTTATTTTGTCATTCTCTTGAATTGGTCACTAATTTAAATATCTTAAAATTACCTGTCACTTCCACATTTGAAAATATTCCCTGTTCGTGTCTTATTCCACAAAATAAAACTAGTCTCAGAGATTATTGCCACAGCCCCTATTTTTTTCTTAAGTGGGAGTGTGGCTAAAAGTGAATACAAGATCAAAGGATGGACTTGACTTACATGAACATCTACCAGCACGCATGCAAGATTCAATGATTACACAAAAATCTTTGGTTTCAGGTTTAAGTATCTACATAAAAGTGGAATTTGAGTCTCAATATAAACATGGCATTTTACTCACTTTCAAGGCCTCTTTAATTTTCAGACTTTGTGAGAAGAGGCTGTAATTTAATACATCAGAAATTTTTAATTTCCCTTTGTTTAAACATTATAATTGTTTATTTCAAATTATTTATCTGAAATTAACAAAGATCATAGAATTGTAAAGTACACACCTCAAAGACGGTGGATACTTTCTTTGCTCAATTAGAAGCAAACTGAAGAGTTTTGTACTTTTGTTTGTATAACATTACAAAAATGTAGGTAATAGTATGTCAAAATATACTTTTAATCTATTTGGTTTGTTTTTATTCTGAATATGAAAAAACAGTAATAAGAAAGAACAAATTATTAATAATTGAATTATTTTGATGCTTTAGTTTTTAAATACATGTTTTAAATGACAGTTGTATTTCATTTTGTAATTGAATTTAACATAATGGATTGTAAAGTGTTTATAATATTTTATAAAAGGATAAACCTATAATGTTTTATATATTATGTGGTAGTTCATGCATTGCTTTGGTTTTGCTTATTAGCAATGTAAATTGCGTTGCTTTCTTCGAGTTTTAGCTTCTATTATTGGCAAATATAAGCATGAAAACTAAATTCTAAATTTATTTCTTTGTTAAATGCTACACCTCTGAATATACCCAGATATGGGCACATTTTATAAAGAAATATATCAGAATTTTGGCAACAAGTGTTTTTGATTTATAGATTATTTCTAAAAGAGACAACTGAACTATGTTTTGAGTTCAATTTTTCTGAAAAAAAATCTTCATGTTCATCCCATTTCCTATTAATTTTGTGATCATTGTTTTGTAAGTCAATATTTGAATAAAATCTTATGAGTAATAAGCCATGAACCAGCTTTCAATGGGATTGCTCATTCATACATTTATTCACTTAGCCGTTCAACAACTTTTCAGTCTGGACTATATGCAAAATACTAACTGCCAGGTGCTTTGGAAAGTTGAGATGAAACATGTTTCGGTCCTCCTGTCAAAAATTTTAGGGGAGAGTGAAGATGTTGCATGAATGCTTATACTATTAGATAGAAATAGGTAAGTGCCATTAAGAAGTATAGATAAATTGCTAGAAGATTCCAACAAATGGAGGGATAATTTTCTATTAAGTTATTCATGGTAAGCTTTATAGATAAGATCAAGAGATGGAAAATTGTTTCAAGTTTATGAGCATATTGTTTTATAGTAGTTATTACTCATTCCTTTCTAGAAATGGTTTTTCAAACTGGCAGAAAAGTGCAAAAGGTAACAAATAAACATCCTTGTTGCTATTGCTACTTTAAGTGATGACGTAGCATGAACCATCATTTCCACACACAGTTGTTTTTTTTTCTAGTTCTTCTGGGGATGCTACCCTTTGGAAATGACATTTATCACGTTTCTAAAGGATGAATGAATGAGGAGAATGTCAGGTTTAGCAAAGCATAGCCATGTTTGTGTGATTTATCTGCTATTTAGAAGCCTAAGTAACAGGATGTTTTAATGACTTATGAAAAAGAAATGGGGTGGATATCACTTAAGCCTCTAATGTTCATGGACTTCATTGAATTTTGTTTCCTTCTGCCTATAACTCTCCACTTCAATGAACACTATTATTCTTTCATAAACTTTATTTACATAGACCATTAATATCGGATCAATTACCTGACATCTCTCAAAGTTCTCTGATCCTGGGGAGCTTGGCTTTTCCTGGATGTAAAACATTACACATTATTCTAGACTAAAATAATTTTCCCCTCCTTGGTGTTCCCTTGGAACTTTATATGTCTAATATGATCCTTTTCATATTTATGTTTTATCAATCCACCTCTACACTACATCTGAGAGGGCAGGGAAATGCCTTACTTTATATATACATGCATAACATATTGGTAGTGTAGGGAAAAGAAGTCATCCCTTTCTCTGGGATGAGGAAGTAAGGACCAAGAAAGAGAGGGGAATGTAAATCAATTATGAAGATTATTGCTTCTAATTGGTTGTAGTGGAAGTTGAGGGTGGGAACTTTTGAGGGACCAACTATGAGTCATAGTGGCAAGTAAAGATGATCTTAGATGAGATGAAAAGTAAGAAATAAAATACAGAAATAATCTGGAACTTGTAACATTATGGAGGTTAAGAAAAACACTACAGTACTTACCATGGCTGATTAACAATATATCAGTGAGAAATTTTATATAATAGGTAAAAATGAAGGGTGATTAGGAAATAATGATTGCATTTGGAATAGTGGCAGGCTCCCTGTAAATGCCAAAAAGCAAACTGACTATGATAACAATAAACATAATAGCGATGATGATGACAATTATAATAACAGTGACAGAAGGTCAAAATATGACAAAAAGAATAAAATCAAGAGCCAAATATGGGCCCTTGAGGTAAAGGGAATAGCCGTTCCAGAAATCTTATTAAATGTTAGCGTATTTCTCTGTTTTCCTTGCTGCCATCCAATGGTAAGGGAAAAAGAAATGCATACACATAATTTTTCTTTTTGGAAAGAATTTTTCCGACATACTTTCAAGTCAGTAAAATATTGCATGTCTATTCCATATCCCTAATGGGCTTGGAAAGATGTCATAATGGGCATATACACAAGAAAGAAGATGGATGTAAGCTAGAAAAGGGAACCAGAAATGATTCAGACTTAGATTCTGTAATTGAGAGACATTCTTAGAAACTATGGGAAAAAATAGCTTTTCTGAAGTGCTGAAGCACAAGTGTATAAACAAGGTCGTGAGTCAGAACTGCCAATTGAATTCCATCTATAAGATACATGGAGACCTGGGTCAGATCTTGTCAAAACATAAATTTTCAAAATCTTCAGTCCAGATAAAAACACAAGCTATGTCCATTCACAATTACCTGGGTCTGAAACCATGGTAAATGTTGATTCTATATCAACAGAGGAGCCCGTTTCCCCACTTCGGTGATTTGTCTCATTTTCTGTTGTTTTATCATGATATTATTCCATCATCCAATCAGATATTCCTTTGTCAGTATTCTTGTATTTTGAAAATGCCACTTTAAACATTAAGCTTTGAATGAAAAGCTGAAACTTAAGCAAAATGCATTAGTTTTGTTTCTCTCTTTTTGAAAAGAGGCCTTTATCTATTTTAATGAAATTTTCTTTAAAATTAACTTAGAATTATATCCTGAGTTTCATCCCAATGTGAATAAATACATTTCACTATAGCATTCTTTCTGGGATAGGATCTAGAATAGATAATGCCCGGAGATAATTATTCACTCTACTTCTTTGTGCATGCCATGCACACTAATTGTTTTCCATGTCTAGAGACTTAAATTTGAAAGTGTGATATGTGACATTAAAACCTACAGTTGCATGAAATATGGTTTCCTGCAATTTCCAAGGAGTAGCAGCTCAAGAGGTGTCTCAGATATAAGTATCACCAGATCCACTTCCATGAAACTGGAGGTCTTCAGGTTTTGCCCCTTGGAAATGTTCCTGTCTGTAGCCAAGTGGAGCTGAAGTTCAAATGTTGTGAATACCAACCCCTGTAGGGGGCGCTTGAGCACGTGTCCAGAAGGGTCACTTGGAAAGGGTGCTTCTCCCAGTGATAATGCAGCCCCAGCATGAACATTTCTTTGATCACCTGGTTGATGCGGGCATCAGACATTATACGGATTCTCAGAAAGAGAAGCAGAATGCTTGCAAGTACGAGAAGCATTAGACTTGAGTGCAGAAAGTAGCAGAAGCCTTTAGGCACCTGAAAGAGCAAAGCCATGGTCATGCTGAGATTGTGGTTTTGTTAGGAACTGCAGAAACTAATTGGCTCAATTATAAGTCACCTTGGTAGTGATTATGGAATTATCTGGATTATCCATTGGATAGTTACCTTCTTCACAGAAGAATTCCTAGTCTCCCTTAATTCTAGGTCTCCCTTAATTAATCAACAGCCTTGAGGTAAATCACTCCTTAACTACTGAGGTGAAAAAAAAGCCCTAATGGAACTAAGCCTATGTTGAAACATATGAGAGTCATTGTTAGGGAGTATACAGAAAATTGGGTTTTTAGGTTTCAACAAATGTCAAGCATGAGTCAGAGTTGTCAACTTTAAAGATTTTTAAAGGATATAAATACAACATATGATTGTTTGAGATACTATGTTTTAGTTGTGAAAAATCACAGCCATTTTAACTGGCCTAGAACTAAGCCCAATTACAAGATAGTTGACATTCCTATCAGGAAAAAATTGTTCTTGGCTGAATACATAGGCTATAGCTATCTGTGGGGACCATTCATTGAAGAAACTAGAGGACAACTAAGGGAGAATGAAAAGAAGGAAATAGAAATTTATGGCTGAAAGGAAGAATGGTTTTAGGAAAATTATTATAAAATTACTTTGCAAAGTACATATACTATGCTTATATATCCACCTTCCAAAGTACGTGTAGTATGGGGACTATGTGTACACAGTGTATCTGTATATCTACATATACTATATTTATGTATGCAATAGAGTATCTCTGAAAGATACACAGGAAAGTGGAAACATCACTTACCTCTGAGAAAGAGGACTAGATGCCAGGGGGACAGAGGTACAAGGAAAAATTACTTTTCTCTGCATGCCTCTTCAATATGGATCATTACATGTATTTCCAATTCAAAGGGGGAATTAATTGTTACTATTTGTAGAGAGGTAAAGTCCAAGGGAGCTCCTCTCCTGGGTAGCATGGTCCATGGTTGCAGATTAGAGTCAGCATAACTCTTACTGTAAGTGCAATAACATGCATGTGGCCTGATTTCAATAGGATTCAGAAAGCCTGCTTAAAATCCCCTGCCTAATATACTTCACCAACCTAGCTTGCTACTATAATGACTAAAATTATAGCACTGTTGCTTCTGTCATTGGGTCAAAGATTTTAACTCATACTAAAATCACGTGATGGAAACAATAGCAAACCTAATTAGTCACTCCATAAATTGAATGAGAGTATTTGGTTTTAGTTTGACATGAGAGAACATCAGCACCCTAGACATTTTAGAATAAGACCACAGGAGATAAAAATGGGGAGAAAAGCTTATTGGGAAAAAAAAAGGCTGGGAGTTACAAAGGGAAAGTTATAAATGACGATTTTGTTCATGGATGATGTTGATGAAGATTTTTGAACATCCAAAATCCACTGGCTGTGTCACAGTTTATTTTAGCTTTTGGGTGCTGTATGGACATCAGCTAACACATTTGTACATACTAGACTCCAACTATAGGCTTGCAGGTGTTTTTCAGGGATTTGAGGTGGCATCAAGAGGGCATCTACAGATTCTCATGCACTCTGGCAAAGCATATTCCATTAAGTTCATCAGTATGTCTTTCATTCCATGATGACAAAGTAGTGTAGTGGAAAGAGCCCTGAACTTGGATCCTGAAGACCTAGGTTCATGACCCGGCCCAGACACTTTTGAGAAAAGATGTCTTTATCTATCCATTCTTCAGGTTTTCTTCTGCCTTTACCTACTTCATTTGGGTTGTTCTGAGGATCAAATGAGATCTTGCATGTGGATGATTTGTTTTCAACTATTATTACAGATAATTTGAATTGTTATTACCATTCCCCCATTTCTCTTTTATAGTCAAAACTTACTATGTATTGTCAAAGCTTACCCTTCATGGTGATTGGGTCTTCATAATTGTTTGATTTTCTAAATGGAAAGAAACAAGTCAGAGAAATTCTGGTATCTTAGATTTCTACCAGAGTAAGCATAATGTAGATGTCATATGTCTCAGCTGGTTTTCCTTTTGTTAGTTCAATGGGAAGATTTCCAACCTGAAAGGACTATGTCGTATTCTTAAATATGAAAGAGGGAGCCATTTGTGGAAAGAAATTACCTTTATTCATTCAAATCCTACCCCTGATTATTTTTTTGGACTCACTTTTTTAAATAAACCAAGTAAAAATTAGAGAATAAATTTCCTCCTAGAAAGGAGGACTCTAAATTTAGCTGAAGATAATATGGCTGTCATTTCTGATGTATTTTCTTGTCCAGTTACTGTAGTTGCAAGGTTCATTGCACAAAAGTACTGAGTTGATTTCCTATTTTAGAATAAGTATTTAAAAGAGAGCATTTGGTCTTTGTAACATGGCAGGTTAAGGGCACCAGAAATGGAAGCCCATAATTTAGTCTTTGAAAAAGTATTGGATTGCTCCTTGGTTGAACCCACATCCTTAATATTCTAAGTTCTATAGAGCTTGCTGGCCCTCTGGATCCTGAAGGACAATTCAGTCCATTGTGCTGATAATCTAAGACTTCATTTTTAAAAAAGATAATGGTATCAATATCTGAGTATTTTGGCATTATACTTAATGAATGTACAGTGTAATGTGTCCAGTCGGGGCAGTTAAGTTTAGAGTAAGGTAAGAAAAAAAAAGTCATTAGCTTGTTCTTGATGGTGTTGGATATTATTCTTGGTGTGTTGGATCAGATACTTTTGGAATAGGGTCTTAAAAATGGAAACATATCTGACCAAGCCTCATAACAAGGTCTTTGGAAGCATTCTGGGCTCCCCTTGAAGTTAATGTCTAAGAGACTATCCTGACTGTGGCATGCTGCATTTGCTCATTGACTTCTTCCCTGAGAGGGCTACTCTGGACACTTGTGACTGATTATAGACACTTTCAGCCATGTGAAATCCACTAGAGAAAGGATATGAGAAAAAGGTGTAAGTCTCTAAATGGTATTCTGAAGTGTGCAGGACATTTAAGAGCAAAGTCACTAGCTTACCCTCCTGGAATCTAGTCTGCCTTGCCAACCAAGGTGGTCATGAGGCAAATACAAGAAGGAAGCTGGACCCTCTCTCTCACTCATGCCCTTATTTGAACATGACTACACCAAATAGTGGCTCTGTATACTTATCTAAGAGGGCAAAAGAAATACTGGATTGAGTAAAAATATAAAAATCCTATAGGTAATTACCATGTATACGACTGTATAAGTCTTGTTTTCTATTTTTTATTTTTTCTGATGGGGGTGGGACATATTTTCTTGAGGGGAAAAAAAGCCATACTTGCCTATGCATTGTCAAAGCAATAGAATAAATTTGTGGCAAGGGAGCATATATGTTGTCAGAAAAAATTACTTGTAAAGGTTTTACATTTTTATATTTGAGTCTAAACACACAGTTCATTTCTTCATTCCTTTAATAAATAATTAATGAGTAGTTATTACGTGCCAGGCATCATGTTAGGTGCTAAGTATACAGTGGTAAATAGAAATTTAAGCTTTTAAATGTCAGTTCTCACTACTATCTTGCTTCAATAAAAACTGGAATATAATTTGTAAGTTGAATGCTGTATCATCCAGGATCTTTACGGGAAAGAGATGGCACACTCCAACTGGGTGTGAGAGAAAAAACAATCCATAAAGGGAGAGTGTAGTGTTCTGGGACTATGGGCAGTAGACCTGAGGAAGCAAGGGAGGGAGTGGTTACCAGAACCTAGTGAAGGCAGCTATATAGAGAGGCCACTTAATGGGACCTGTGGATCAATGTAGTCAATCTATGCCATTCTAGCAGGAGTAAGCCTGGGAAAAAAATAGCCTGACCTCACTCTCTTCCTGCTTTCCATTCTCCTATGGGAGCCTTTCATTGGCCAAATCCAACTAGAAGTCAGAGGGCAAGGGAGCCCACTGATGCAAACCCTGAAGGTCAGCTTCTCTGAATACAGAGAAGAATAGAAAAAAGAAGAGAGTACCTTTCAGGGGAGGAGAGGAAGATAACCAGCACAAATGTCAACTTCTAAGCAAACTAACCCCTCAACCTTCAGGTGGTCGAATAGACATCTCCAACACTAATGACAAGTTTAGTAAGCCTTCCTTTATCAGTCTGGAGAAAGCAGGGAAGTGAGAAAGGGATAGCATTTGGATATATTATCCCAATAGATAAATGCTACCTCCAAAAGCAAAGAAGAGAGAGGAATATAGTATAATGTGATAGTTTTGTCTCCTAAACAGAAAATTGGAAGAGGCACAACCAACAGACTGGTGTATGTATGTGTGTGGCGGGGTGGTGTGGGGGAGGAGGGCAAGAGAAAAAGGGGGAAGAGAGGGAGAGGGAAGGAGAAAAGGGAGTGTGAGAGATAGCTTCCTGTGGAGTATATAAAAATAATTCATATAGCTTCTTTTGTGTCTGATTTAATATGTTTGCTAATATTAGTGTGCTTGTCCCTGCAGTAATCTCCTCCAGGCTACCCATATTGGGATGTATTGTGGGCTTAGATTTGAGCACAAGACTTAATGCCAAGTCTCTCTGGGGCAGCATTTCTGAGAAATATCCTTTCCCTCTCTGCTCTTTGTTCCACATAGATCTGGAGAAAGGGTGTTAGAAGAAAAGATTGGGTGAGGGCTTAGAAGAGCATGAAGACCAGGGGCAGAGTAGTGTGCATTTCCAGGAAATGTTGAGTTCTGGGAACAGTGAGTTGCTCATTTCCCACTCCTTGGCTGGTTTGATTACCGCACCTGAAATACAGCTACTTATTATGGCAATTCTGCTACATTAGGAAAACCCCAGCACCACTTTACCACACAATTTTTGTTTCATTTTTAAAACCCAAGTGTACATAGAAGATAATATAATCCATTTTTTCTGATTTATTTACATTTAAATACTTCAAGATGTTGATTTCTAGGAAATACTTCATGACCAACAAGGCAATTGAGATTTCTTTCATTAGACTTTCTCTTAGAAAAAGCATGTTTGCCCCTCTCCCCAAAAATGTATTCCAAAAACAAGAGATCTGTTTATTTAACTTTGAATCTCAAAGGCTCTGAAAAGTGAGTAATGCACACATTTGGCAAATCACACTTTGACAACTCAAGTTAGATGATATGATATGATAGATGATATAAATATGATAATTTATAAATATACTGTATGATGCTCACAATGGATTTCTTGTATTTTATCAATACTTCTTCCTCTGAATTAGCCCTGGTTTTACTACATGAGCTTTACATGTAGTATGTCAAATCAAAAGATTTAGGATTTAGTACTAAAACAAATTAGCAACCAACCAGATGTATTTCTCAAACCACGTTTTTCAGAAGAGTTGCTTCAGAGCCACCCAAGAGTCTTGTTAAAAAGGCACATCCTGGGCCCCACACCACTCCAGTGGTACTGTTGCAGAATCTCTGGATGATGATGGGATCTTGGAATATTAATTTTAACAAATACATTATTCTCTGCAGGTTAAGAGCTACAGGATTAAAATGAGACATTTTTGCTCCTGTGTCTGTATACTTCTCTACAGTATTTTTTCCCAAGATACCGTGTGCCCGTATTGCCTTACCAAATGAAGTTGGGGGGGGGGACCGGTAGAATCACACAAGAGAAAAACAAAATCTAAACTGAGACTCACGAGGCCCGGTTTTAACTCCAGTTTTGAAAGCTATGACCTGGAGCATGCCACCTAACATCTCTTGAGGTTGATTCACTCTTGTCATCTCCAAAATAAAGGACTTAGACAAAGATATCTCCCTATGTCCCTCCCAACTTTGATAGTCCCTGGTCCAAAAAGTCTAAATTACTATCTTTGGGTATGTCCTTTTGTAAATTATTGATTCACCCACAGAAGAGGTTGAATGCATCTAATCTTCCCTAGAGAATAAATCTCTTCTCTAGGAAATTATTAATTCTATTCAGAAGTGTTAGCAGTTGTCCCTATCTTATTTCAACTCCCAATATTTCAAGGGTGGTCATTCTTCTCTGGGAAGATGGAAGACCCTGGAAACTTATGAGGAGGATACTGAAGAAATAAGCCATTTATAATTTCTGCCTTGCTTTTGGTTTGGAGGTAGCAAATTCACATACAGACGCTGCTTCTGGGAAAAGTAGCTACCATGTTTCTTTAATTCAGCATCTGGCCAAAGACGTTTCTCAAAACACTAGTCCTGTGAAAATTTCTCTGCTATAAGTTTTTAAATGTAAAATAAGCATGGGAAATTCTGTAAAACATCTTCTGAGGGAGATCCAATATCCATTAGCAGATTAAAAAGTTTTAAGAAAACATGCAGTAAAAATAAATACACAATAAATATTAAAAAATTTTTTTACACAGAGGTTTTCCCTATACTCATTTGATCATAGATACCTTATAATGAGTAACATCCTGGGGAATCACACTGTTTCATGGAATACTTTGGAAAATATAGTCTTGGTAAAATCCAGAAATCTAAAATAAATTTTGCCATGAAAATAGATGATAATGATGGGAAACCAAAAGATACATAAAATGTGATGATCTTCTAGAAAGATAATATTCATAAGAGTGAGAAGACCCATACATTCAGTAAATTAGGCTTTTATTTTGATACATCATCAATATCAACATTAAGATGCCACAAAAGAATTATTCTACAAGTTAGAATATTATTGTAGTCTATTTATCTACTGCTTCATTTACATGAATAAATAAACAGTGGCGTTTTGAAAAAAACAAACATTGAAAAGACATTAGTCAATATAGCAACATACTTTGATCTAATAATCACCTTCTGTTTTAGTCTTCATGATTTGTGAAAGCTGAGTGACAAATACACATTTAAACAAGTGACCTTCAACCTGGAATTAGAGACATTTCTTTAGCAGATTATGACAAAGTTTCATACCTGTATGAAGACTGTACTTTTGGATCGCCATCTTCTTTTTCAGGCAGCTTTCAAAGATGGCTAAATCTTGTAGTCATGCAATTTCTATGCAAATGTTTATTGAGAATTTTTTCCCTTCACTTCCTTGAAATGAAATTTTAAAAATTTAAAACCATACATAAAATGTTATTTAACATTGAAACTATGCAATATTTATTTTAAATAACTTGTGTAGATTTAAGATTGACTTCTTATTTATTAGTATTAAAATATATTCTAAATTGGTCTGCTTAAAAATGATCATATTTAATATACTTATAAATTCCCAGGAAAAACTATTGAAAATTGTTTTCAATGGAGATGGAGGCAGAAAGAGAAATGCCTTTGAAATATCACTAAATGTCTCAAGAAAATGATGATATCTACATCTATCTATCCATATACATATATTTAAACATAGTATATATTTAACTTTTAAATTACTATTAATAGTTCATGATTCTTTTTCTTCCTGTTTCTCACTTCAGGCTCTTAGGAAGATGTAGAGAATGAAGTAGGGAGTGGGGAAATAGTAATGATATCTTAGACTTAATGATTGGCTCCTGATTCTATAAATAGATGAAGACAGACAAATTGGTGATGGAGCCCCTACACATTCTGTATCAAACTAATCCCTGATTTGAAATATTGTTTCAAGGTATCTAAAATGATGACATTAGCATTGTTAATAGTCTAGGCCATACCACCCTGAATGTGCCTGATCTATCGGATCTTGGAAGCTAAGCAGGATTGAGCCTGGCTACAGTATTCCACTGTACAACCCACAGATAATGGAATACTGACTGTGTTAGTCCGCTTTGTGTTGCTATGACAGAATACCACAGACTGGGTAATTTATAGAGAAAATAAATTTATTTCTTATAGTTCTAGAGGCTGGGAAGTCCAAGGTCAAGGAGCCTATATTTGGTGAGGGCCTTCATGCTGCATCATCTCATGGTGGAAGGCAAGAAGGCAAGAGAGCATACTGTAGAGGGAACTCATGGTTTTATCAGGAATCCACTGCCACCATAACTAACCCACTTCCAAGAAATGGCATTAATCCATTCATGAGGACAGAGCCCTCATGACCTACTCACCTCTTAAAGGCCTCACCTCTCAACAGTGGGGATTAGATTTCCAACACATGCTTTTTGGGTGACACTTTTAAACTATAGCACCAATTAAGTTTTTCTTTTGAGTGAGGGTTAGTAGTTTTAGATACACTGGATCTTGAAGAGAAACTGAATGAAGATTAACTATAAAGAAGTTATTTGGGCATGCACATGGTGTGCTTACTTTATCATCAAAGCTTTGTATTGCCTGGGTGTCTGACTCAGATTCCTTGTTATCATTTGCTTTCAGTATCATGGCTGCTTCTCCATTTCCAAGGGGCAGATGGTGGCATTAGATACAGAGGAATGGAAAGGTGGCTTTCTTGAATTCTTAATTATAGAAGTCATGGAATACGAACAAGAGGATAAGATTTTCTACAGAATTCTGAGATCTACTTTCAAAATGAAGTATACAGTGTCTTCCCAAAATATAAAAATTTAAGACATTATCCCTGTTTGAAAGGAAATGTCACATATATCCAGCGCCATGCCTTGTGAATAGGAAGCCTTGGCACTGAAATTTTCACTTTTTTTCAGAGGAATTTTTTTTAAAATAGATAAATGCTACTCTACCTGTTCTATCCAAAATTTGAGGCCACAGTTTGTTAGCAAGGTTATTATACTATTCAGTATTTATTTTCTCTGGAAATTCCCATTTCACTTCCTCAAATTAGTGACCACTCTGTGACCAGTGGCATTCTTGGTCTGATCTTTGTCAAACGAATCCTATATTATCAAACATATTTTCTCTAGTCTCCAAAAATAAGATGAATTATCCACAGTCTAGGATATGCATTCCTTTTATTTCCCCCAAGATTCTAAGACTCACGTTTGTTTATTGTGCACACAAGCCTCATTTAAGTGCATCCTTTAATCAAATATTCTGAGCAAATATTTCCACTTAAAACCCAGCAGGCGGCTTCCTTTTCCATAGATCTCCTGAATGCCAACCAAGTTTATAACATGCAGGGCTTTCAGCAAAATGTATGAATTTGTGACTTGGGGGAAATATTCTGAAATCCATTAAGAAAAGGATTTCCTCAGCAAGAGAATACATTTATCTCAAGGAGAAAATTCCACAGTTCTACTTGTCAACCAGACTCTGCAAATAGGATAATTACACACGTTTTATTTCCTGCCTACTTTTGAAACTGGGTTTGCAAAGGGCTCCCGGGTGAAGAGTCTTCCACAGTACTCCCTCCCCCGGATTGAGTTCATTTAAGAGGTGCCAATGTACAATGAACATCACTGTAGCTTGGGTGAAGGAATCTTTGTTTAGCTCAGTGGAAGTGGATTGACATGTGAAGCTTTCATGATTGAGTTGTGCCTTTACTGTGGGTCCTCTCTCTTTCTCCCACAGATTGAAAAGAATATAATTATTACGTAAGAATTTGGAGCCATGTGCTGACAATATGTGTCATAATAAACTGTGCATACACAAGTGAGCAGGTACTCTCTCAGTGTCCAGCTTTTCATAGAAATACCAGAATAAATTATCTGCTTCACCAATAGAGTAAAGCACTTGAGGGTATTAACAAAAAGTGTCCATCAGTGACATCATGTAATATGACATATACATCACAGAATGACACCTTTGAAAAAAGTTATTGACTTCTGAGGGCTGATGTGGCAGGTTCAAAGAAGGCAAAGAAATATAGAGTGGATAAAAAATAGATCCTAAAGGAAAGCTAAGATCAGAAATAAACGCCTACACTTTTTTTAGAAAATCTGTAGTGCAGCTGCTCTGGGGTGCCTGATTGGCTATATCTTTATCTGAATGCACAGAAAAAGCAAGCTGAGCTGTCACCCAAGGGAGTGCAGAACTCAAAATACTAGTACCCTTGATGTTCTAGGCCTCTCATGACTCCTCTTGAAACTCTCCTGGGCCTTCTCCTCTTTTTTGGATAAAGGCCTTCATGGTTAGGTTCTTTACTACATCTGTCTGAAGTTGGGCTCCCAAGAAGTAGACCCTGTGTTCAAGTGATGTATTAAGGATAAGCAATTAGGGGAGACATATAAAAGGATGAGGAAACCAAAAAAGGAAGGAGGAAAGCCAAGCAAGTTGGATCTCAGACAGAATCCAACAGAGGGTAGGTTGTGCCTGATCCCTCAGGGGGAACTCTAGAGTGTAAGCTACATCTCAGAGTTGTCCTTACTGGAGGCGAGAGCTGGATTTTCATATTCCCGTCTGTGTCAGTTATTATTTAAGGACTGCCCTTAGGATACGTGGGGGTGAGTGGAGGGAGGACCCCAAATACTTCAATCTCTTCTCATGTGGGCCAGGTGAGCTCCAGTAGCCTCAGGACAGTCCTCTGTGAAAGACTACAGGTGCTGGCTATTGGAAGCAAAAGCACACTGAGGTGGGACGCACAAAACGGTAAATGGAATCCAAGGAACCTGGGTGGAGCATCACATCAGTATTGTCCATTTCAACATCTTCATTCCACGTCTCTAGCCATGCCCTTCCACTCTGTTCCAGTCTTAATGCGCTGTTTCCTATTCCTCAAATCTTTTATTTATGGTGCTTTACACTTTCATTTTCCTTCACCATAGCTGCCTTTCCATCAGCCTACTGTCTACTGATCCTTCAGACCTCAGCTTTGATATCATTTCCTCTAGAAAGCCTCTCTTAAACTACTAAGTCTATTTTTTCCTACATGCTCAGTCTAGAATTTATTTTGTGATTAGCTGCTTCTCTGTCTCTTTCTGCCCTAGACTAGTTCAAGGAGGCCACGATTGGGTTTATCTCATTCTCCATTGTATCTGTGACACTTGACAGTAGGTAGGCGGTCAATAAACATGTATCAAATCAATACAAAATTGATAATATCGATCTTTAATCCCAAAACCTGTATCAATGCAAACTTGGATATGAGCAATTGGACTAAAATATTAAATTATTATCTGCTATTTATGATTCATTTAAAATGCATGAAGTCCTTTCCTATGTGTTATCTCATTTGACTTCTTACCTAAATAGAAAACAGCTAAAATTTTGTTTCACCATTCTTATTATTTAGGGGGAAGAAAAAGTTATTTTTCTGCCAGACAGGACTTAGATCAACACTACCTTTCTTGATACAGAAAGCCTAGGATGGAGAAGAATATAGGTCATTAGAAAATGATGACAGGGACACATTCTCCATCTATGATTCTTTATTAAATGTATTTTTAACATAGCTTCTCCCCTTTCTATTACAGGTTGGATCTAATTTATCTCTGAAGCCCCAGGTTTCTGTGCATGTCCTGTTTATGTAGGAGCTTAATAAATATTTAATGTTGAGTGGATGGATTTATTCACGTATAGATATATATCATGTAATTGTTATGTATGTGGCACTGTGCTGGCTGTCACTTGTCAAGTAGAGGACAATTAAAAGTAGATTTGTTAACTTGCCAGCATTATGCTGTAAAAACTTACTATCCTACCTCCTTCTCCTTTATCACTATTCCAGGACCAGTATTCCATTTATAAACATTTCATTTTCCAAGCACAATACTGAATAGGGATGAATGGTGGCATCTTACTTACCCAAACAGAATTTTTTGGCCTGAGGCCACTCTCTTACTCAGCTTCTGCAGTGTTTAGTAAATAAAACCAAAGGTGCCCAAATAATACTCATTGTTAATATTGAATATACCTGAATTGCCAAAAAGTGCTGACTACTAAAGTAACATCAGGTTCATGTCATGGTTATGGCCCTTACCTGCTTCTAACCAGTGAGCCTGTGGTTGAGTCTTCTCTAAAATTCTTCTACTGAGCCTCATCTTCCAGCTTTATAAAAAATCGAAGAGTAGTTTTCAAGGCACAGGATTCTCCCAGATTATGAGGCAATGAACCAAAAATCTTTGCAAAAGACTAGGAGGGCCAACTAAGGTATTTGCTAATAGTGATGATCTTTTTTTTTTTTCCTGGTGAGCCCTTGATATGTGAAAACTCAGTCCACAGAGGAGAAAAAGAAGTAGCCCCAGGCTTCATAAAAGAGATGGTGCTTGAATTTGGTCTTAAGAGAAAAGTAGGTGTTTGATAAATGAACAAGGAAATTTCGGGTAGGGAACTGTCCATGTCTAGAAAGAACATGGCTAGCTGAGGGGATAACAGAAGATGAGTATACCTAGAGGAAATAAAATGGGGAAGTCGTAGAAGATGAGGCCAGAGAGAAAGTTAGTTAAAGCTAGAGAGTAAAGGAAATTATTAAGGTATGAATTTAACCATGGGTAACAGGAAGGCAATCAGTATTTTTAAGCAGAAAAGGGGCATGATTAGATGTGGTTTCTAAGAAAATAACTCAAGATGGCTTTCAAAAAATATACTAGAAAGGTGAGGGACCAGGGTATCATGACAATCACCCATAAGACAGAGATGATGAAGGTTTGGGTTTAGGCAGTAGCAATGGGGTTAGAAAGCAGGGGCCAGACTCACAAGATAAATTTAAAGCCAAATTATGGAGGGCACAGTAGAAAGAGTAATGTTTGACTCAATTTGGAGAAATTGAGCAGGCAGATTTTTTTTTTTTTATTCAGGTAGAGGATATAACAGGATGTCTAATCTACAGTTGAAAATTTTAATCTGGAGCCAAGAAGACATGCCAGGGTTAGAAATGTGGGAATGGGAGTCATCATATAATGATAGTATTAACTAAGATCACCCAGTAAGAATGTGTAGAATGAATAGAGAAGACAAATAAAGATAGGATTTCCATGAACTTGAACATTGGAGGAATAAAAGAGGAAGAGAAGGACTCAACAAGGGATATAGAGAAGGAGTGTTTGGAAAATCTAGAGTAGAACTAGAAAAAGAAGCAGTCATTGATGTTAAGAGAAGAGAGAGTTTTTAGAATGAGTAAATCAACCATGCCAAGTGCAGGAATGTGGAGTAGAAAGAACCAAAGAAAGAGGCCATTGGATTTGGCCTGTGGGACATTTTTGACTTAGCAAGAACAATTTCCCTAGAGTAGTGAGACAAAAGTTCAGATTGAGCTGGTAGAGTGAATGAGGTTTGAGAAAGTGGGGGAAGTAAGTGTTCAGATTTCTCATTTAAAAGATTGGTGCCAAGTAGAAAGAGGGAGATGGGATATTAGATCACAGAGTTTGAGGGAAGGGAGGGTTTTTTTTTTTAAATTAATATGAGGACAATGTGTTTGTAGAATAAAGGAAAGGGAGATTGAAAGTACAAAAGAGATAGAGGATAATTGATGGAGTGGGGTTCTGGAAGGGGCTGGAAGAATCAATTTTATAAGGTAGATGGAGAGATTACCTTGAACTAGAGGAGAAATACTATTCCTTACCCTGATAAGTTTTACAGGTGGAGGCGAAGGTAGTCAGGGTAAGTTCAGTGGTCTCTATTTTCTTAGTGAAGTAGTGCTCTGCGATCTGTCACAGAGCGATCACTGCCATCAGCATGGGCTGGTCCTGGGTGCAGTCACCATGAAGCTGAAAAAGAACACCAGGCCCTTAATGTTTTGATACATGTCCCATTTGTGCCATCACAACAGACCACCAAGACTTTCAAAAGCATTTTAAAATGTAAATATATCAAAAAAACCCAGAGTTTTCTATTAAAATATACTTCGCATTGGCTTATTGAGTAGGAAGATATTTTATGTATTTTAAACATAAGCCCTAGAATATCAAGCCAGAGGGTATTATGCACTGTTCTCAGACAAAAGGGACTGAGTGTCCAAGTTATCTATCAGCTGCCTTCTTAGCCAGCCCTTTATTTCTCACTGCACTCATCCATCTATTTCACACAATTTTCATTGTAGGGTCCCAGAAATAGTTAATAATAGCATTGTTAGTTTATATTAATTGAGTCCTTATTATGTGTCAAGCATTCTTTTAATCAATTTGAATATTAACTCATTTAATCCTCCCAATAACCTTATAGAGAAACACATACATGTTATTATTATCCCTATTTTACATATAAGGAACTAGAACAGAGAGCTTACGTGGTTGCTCATGATCACACGGATAGTAAGGGTACAGAACTGACTGATCCCAGGCAGTCTGGCATGATTCTGCCCTTGTTACCATTAGTGGGCAATAAAACCCTTAAATATTTGTGGTGTTGTATGTCAAGCTCATGAGTTAGATGTGTATCCATTTTTTAATTACAGCCATTCTAGGGACTTGTCAGTCTGGTGGCCTTTAAGGGCATTTAGAGTATTTTGCCTCAGTATCCGTTTATTATTCAACTTTACATTCTCAGATTTGAGCAAATTATTAATCCTCCATAAATATTTGATGAATAATTAAATGAATGAGAAAAGCTGATTTCTCTTCAATCACCTCGCAGCTTTCTGCTTGGGATGTATTGGAACTACCTTATAGATCAGAGATGGGGGTGGCAGAGACAGTTAGTGGTTGAGGAAAGGAGAAGGGATACAGGGACTACTGCCTTCATGGGTTACATATTCTGTGATTTTGTCTCTGACTAGTGGCATTTTGTAATCCTTTTTAACATCTTTTTTCAGTACAAATTTGTGACGTTCTTTAACAAATTCCAAGAAAATACTGACTATGATATACTAAAAGCATGCCCTTCCATCTGGCATTTGATCTAGTCCTGTAGTCTGCTTCCCAAGACAGTTTACTCTCTGGGCCCTGGGAATGTTTTCATTAAACAATCTCAATCATTTGGACATAGTGAAAGAAAACTCTGAGACCCGAAGTCTGCAATTTTATTATCTTTATTAGTATTTTCTGATATATAGGAAGAGCCCAAGGTTGCTCATGGAATGGGAGAGGGAAGGTTTTGAGGGCTGCTTGCTAGGGTAGTGTTCTTTCAGAACTAAGGAGTCTTCTCTCTGAAACAATTTACTTTGTCTTTTCTTAAGTAGAGGAAGCACTTCCTGCTTATGTACAAAGACAAGTAAACTTTGTAGCAAGGTACAAATTAACCACAAAGTATTTGGGAGAGATACTTATGATATGCCTAACATATAGCAACTTTAGGAACTTAGAGAAGCAGTGACAGACAACCCTTGTCCTCTAGCAATGCTTGATTTTCCTGAGCAAATGAAATAAATAACAAACATAAAAAGAAGTCTGAGCAACATAAGCCAACTGTTGTCTATATAATCATGCAGCTGTGTATGGAATTATGCTATGGAAACTAGAAGTTCGGAGTAAGGGGAGTTGGAAATGGCTGATGTATAAGGAGGATATAGAAAATGAGTGAGGGTGGGGTTTACAAAGGCAACGTGTATCTCATGATATGCCAGGCAACATGTTAAGTGTGCCACATGCATGCTCTCATTTGTTCCCTATGAAATTAATAAGTACTACTGTTAGCAATTTCATTTGTCCAGATCCAGAAACTAATATTCAGAATCCTTACAGCTGGCACAGTTGTAAGAGCCAGAGCAGCTGGTCAAATCCAGGCAGTCTGGTGCTGGAGTCCTCATATTCAGCAACTGTGCTATTCCTTATGGTGGCCTAGTCAGACTACTAGTGTCTATGTCTGCAAATGTACAGCTCATATGATTGAAGATGAATGCTTGGGGAGGTACACATCAACCTAAGCTAGTCCCCAAAAAGACTCTCTTAGGAAGATTCTTACCTTTTGACTTGCCAGACTTTCTACCTCCATTACCTGAGGGTTTGGGAATGAGGCCATTTCTCATCAAGGGATGTTCTTTTCTACAATATTGCTTTATTGTGTCTAGTACAACACACAAAATTAGAGCCTTTTAAAAGCCTCAACAACTCTTGTCTCTAGTGTGAAAGGATCATGGGTACAAACTCCATTCTATTTCTTTAGCAAACTATTCAAACTCTCATATCTTCAAATTATAACCCTCTGGAGGTCCCAAGGTGATATTACTGACTATTATCATGAGCCCATAGGGAATGACGGTATCAAGTGGGAGAATGACCTCCTCCACTTCAAGTGTGAACCTGATTTTGATGAATGAGAGGAGGCCACATGGCTTCCTCACTCTTGGAGGGACAGCTCTATTCAGCTCAGCACTAGAAATCCTGTCACGCTGGCATGGAGGTAGAAATACATAATATCAAAGTGCAGACATAGGACATTTTATCACTTTAAAAATCTCTTAACAATGCAAGATTTTGGGGCATTCAAATATGAGGGAGGATATGTAATAAAGAACAACAATGCAGGTTCAGCCTTCAATTGCTCATTACATTTGGCTAGCAATATATAGTCACTATAAAATAGGGCCATTGCTTCCCCTTCTTCTACATATGAAGAGATACATCCAACCTCCTGCAAAGAATCTCTCTTGTCCTTTCCTTTGCCCCTTTCCCCATGCACAATTTGTAACCTCCTCTGCTATGTTATTCTTATTATCATATTACACTGTAGTTAGTCTAATCATGTTTTTCTGCCATGACAGATTATGAGTTCGCTGAATACAAGGATCGGGTACATTTTGGTATTCCCAGGACCTAACAAGGCATGAGTGTCAGTGTCTTGCCCATATCCCCAATCCCTTACCACATCGGTACACAGCCTGACTTCCAAGTGGCAGCAGCTGCATTTCTTTGCTTGAGGGCTTTCATCTAATAACTCTCATCCAATAACTGATGGGAATTAATGTAAAATACCCCAGTTCTTTCTCCCCTTGTACAGAATAGCTCAGATGAGTGTGTCTACACAGGCTACTAGAGTTGCTCATGGGCTAAAGCTTCATTTGCCATCAGAAAATACTGTACTTATTAATGCACCTTTTCTTGTCTGCCTTTCCTACCCTGTCCCACTTGCCACTTTTCATCTAGCATATTATTCACATCCTGAATAAACTGCTTTCACCTGAATCCTTGACTCAAGGGAAACCCAAACTAAGTAAGCATCTAATATGTAGAAGGAGTCTAATAAATGTCCTTTTAGTTAAATTGAATTACAAAGATGCATAGTGTAGCACGAGATAAGACATGGAAGTGCTATGCTACATAAGTGCTGAGGGCTTATCAGTCAAATATGAGCATCTGTAAACACAACAAGCACCATTATTTCAGGGTTTCCCTTTGCAGTAGGAAAGCGGCTGTCCTAGTTGTTAGTAGAGAAGAGTACATATCAGGAGCACTGGCTTCTATTTTTAGATCTCTTGCTGACTTAGAAAACCTGTTTCCTAATAGTACAGTGGTGACCTTCCCACCCTCAGAGAAATGGTGCAGAATGCCTAAGGAGGAAACAAGTCCCCATTTGTGGAAGCTACAGAAGAACAGAGGAGAGAAATGAGAGCTTAGGTACTAGTCGTTGGCAGACATAGTGCTTTAAGATCTCTTTTGACAGCTAAATAGAAAGTGCTGGGTTTCCAAGCAGTGCGATGGCCTTGAACAGGATTTAGGTCTTCAAGCTTCCAAGGCTTGGCTCTGAGCCTAAGACTTCCAAAAGGTAATAATGTCTTTATTTTTTTTGAAAGCTTCACATTAAAACATAATTTTCCAAAATAAGGTAAAATTATGACTCTCCTACAGATATAAAATTAATACATGCTAAAGATTTTATTTAACTCATTAATCAATGAGGGAACCAGGCAGATGGTATAACCAGCCTCCCACCAAATCCAAAGAACAGACACATTTATAGATCAAGAATATTAAAATGAATTTGCAAATGGAGGCAAAACTAACCTCTTCCATGGTGGGGAAAGGAAGTAATTTGAACCACTACAGGACAAAACAGGACAGAATTTGCATGCCTATAAGCAAGAGATATTTTGCATTACTATCAGTTACATAATTTACAGAGCTGTAAACTAGCTCCCAGAGAATCAGTCAGATAACACTGAAAGGTGTGCTGTATAGATAATACACGGTTTTTCACAGAAGCACATTTTCCCCTTTACGCTTATGATTGTTAGATGTCATGATACAATCCTTCTCCAATAAGGAGGGATCAGATTTTTTTTTCTAGAGCTTATTGATATTTTTAAAATCCAGGTATTTTTCTTAACACTGTGAGTAGGGATGAGAGTAATAAAATGCCTGCCACAGATAAGGTACTTGAGAAAAGTACATCTGACTGTTAAGTGAAGGGAAATTCTCAAGGTTTATGAGGAAGATCCTTCCTTGATAGGGGAAGGAAATGGTAAGAGAAAAGAAGTAGCTGGCATTTCACATTCACTACCTCATTCAGTTCTCCCAAGGAATCTGAGAAATAAGTGAAAATATTTCTCCTTATCTAGACGAGGAAACTAGAGCCCAGTGTAATTAAGTAGGCTACATAGAGTCACACAAATAGTACATAACAGCTCGAGGATTTAAACCCAGTCCTTCTGACCCTGAGTTTATGATTTTTTTTTTCATTAAGCCATGCTGCAGGGGTGAATAATGATGTCAAGAGGGAGGACAACAGTTAAGAAGTTTCCTGACCCACACCTCAAACAAGGCAGCTCAGTAGTGGTTTCAAAGGAGCATGCTGCAGTGCTTTTCATTGGTGACTGCTATGTTTTTGTCATAATTTTCTCATCCTCTTGAGTGCTCTGGAAAGATAAACAGAATTCACTTCTGATCTCATAGACTTAGAAGTGACCACTGATTTAAATGAATTTCTTTTTGAATGAAATGCCCTTTGAAATTGAAGGGATGAAGGCCGAATTAATAGGGTTAAAATGCCTTGTATTGAAAGTTGTTGTGAATCAGATTTCTTGGGATACCACTGAATTTTCCTTATACAAAAAAGGCTTATATTCTGATCAACAGCATTCACTGAACATTTATTGAATGTCTGCTATGTGCTCAGTATTATATTAAGTGCCAAAGGGCACGTAACAGTGAATCAGATAAAAACCATGCCCTGTCTAGATCATACCAGAAAAGATTAGACATATAGAAAAACTGACTATAATATAATATAGTAAGGGTTATGGGGCTATAGAAATGCCATGGAAGATGATATTCAGATGGGAGAATCATGAAGAAATTCATTGAGTATGTATCATTTTATTTTGAAGGATGATAAGATTTGAACATGGAAACAAGTATGTATATGTGTATGGATTCCATCCACCAATTCCATTATTATAACCTTGAACACAGCATAGTTCTTTCTTAAAAATTAGTAATGCAAAATAATCTATTTTCAATTTTTTGGGACCTAACAAGTTGCCAAACTTGCTATTCATTTTTCAAAGTAGTAGAGGATTCAATTAACATGAGAGAAAGTCATCTTTAATTCTATTTTTGTTACTTCCTAAAATGAATGAATATGTCATTTGGGTTCATGAGAAATTTTCAGGTCTCTTCATTTGAAAATTAATTCCAAATGGCATTTAAAATTGTATTCTTCTAAGGCTAAATGGATCTTTATTTATTATTTGCCCCAATCCCAAGATAGCAAGAATCCCATGTTTTTCAGCAATTCTTCATCTGATGACATTTTATTATAGCATAAACACAAATATATGTAGATTACACTTACAAATTATTCTCAATATGAATGTTCTATTTAGTCTCTGAGATCTTTAAAATAGGAAACAAACCTTGTTACCACAAGTAAAGTTCCCTGAATCTCCCACAACTAAACTATTCACTTTAAGGTCACTATGATCCTGCAATGAGCAAAAAAGCAGCAGTTCACATGTATTAGAAAGAGGCTTAGTAAAATGCTCTCTCTGTGATGCTTGGTTAGGCACACACTTTTCGTTTCATCTGACATTTCTTGCAGAACGACTCAAGAGCTTTTCAGCAAATTGTTTCTGACTTGTCCTTAATGCCTTATTTTCTTTTATTTAGCCCCACAATTCACCATCTAATTGTAAATAATAATTAGTAGAAGACCAAGTATATATCAGGTACATAATGGGTACTCAATAAATATTTGTTGATATAATGAGTGGCTGAAGATTTGTAACATGGAAATGCACAGAATTCAGCAAATGTCTGCAAATTTAATTTCCTGATGAACAAACCCAACAAAGGACTGTAAGGTCTATAATACTGCCATGTCTTCACCCAAAGTATGTTTAAATAGTTTTAAAAATCCACACTCTTTGTTGAAACTTATTAGACTCTCTCATAAGACAGTCATATGATCAAGAAATATCTTAATATGATACTAGCATTTGTTTGGCTAAGCAGAGACTAATCTGAAGCTTATTACATAAAATGTGATCTTTGTTAAATAACCTTTTCACTCATCTTGCCATTTTTACTTTCTTTTTATAATTTAATGATTCTCAACTGGGGACAGTTTTTCCCCTCAGGGGACATTTGGCAAATGCCTGTACCTGTTTTTGGTTGTCCCCTCTTCCATGGGGAGGGAGGTGCTACTGGCATCTAGTGGGTAGAGACCAGGGATACTGCTAAACAACTTGCAGTACACAGGAGAGCCCCCAACAAAAAGAATGATCTGGCCCCAAATGCCAATAATCCTGAAGTTGAGAAACCCTATTTTAAATAAAGAAGCTAGCAGCAGTTATCTCAAACCCATGATGGCTATGTGGGTTCATCAGATATGAAAAATGTTTATGCCTAATTCCTAGAAACAAGAAAGTTGTAAAAGGTAGTTGAGTCCTGCCAAGAAGTCCTGTAGAGCTGAGAGGAAAAAAACCCAAAACACAAAAACAGAGTTTACAGAGAGACAAGAAAGAAAATTGGATGAGATAAGCATAATTGTTGTAAATATTATCATAGAAAATATTGGAAAATCTAATTTGTAGTCTCAAGATTTCAGTTCACACTAAAATGGATTTGATGATTTATTTCTTGCATAGGCATATTTTGACAATCCGATGGACTTGTAACAATGATAGTAATGCTACTACCATCACTGTAAATAATAGCAACTATAATTTAATAAGCAACTATTGCATGCTTTCCATACATTACTACTAATTATCGCAATCACAATCAAGATAAGCATAATTATTTCTATTCTACAGAAGAGTTAACAGGCTCAGAGAGTTTCTGTATTCTGTTGAAAGTCCACAGGTGGTAATAATCAGAGCTAGCCTTAAAGACAAGACAGACTAGTAGCCACCATACTCCAAATATTAATATAACATAGAGTAATATGACTCAAAGTTTAGTTTTTTTCAGTATAGTCCTGGTTTATGCCTGATGTTCCAGTGTAATTATTAAAAGCACTTACTTTCTCTCTTAAAAGTGATCACCCCATATGAGATGATGTCTCATTCCTTCCTTTTAAACCATGAAGAAATTCACAGCATGCAAAGATAGAAACTTCCCAGCATTCTTGAGGCTTTCTGACATGGATTTGAGCCATGTATCCATCTGTCCATTCATTTATCCTTATGTGAGAGCAGTTGACAACTGGTAGCCGTTAGTGTTAAGGGCTCACAGAAGCTGTTATTTACTTCTTAATATTTAAGCTACTTTAGGTGTTAATTAATTGCTTTGTCTGTCAATTTCCTCATTTCTATCAACGTAGCTGGTCCAAAGCAAATGGTTTGCTGGACTATCTCATCAGGCTGTGGGAATCAGTAAATATCCAGCTTTTTTATTTCTCTGAATGTTTTGCCCTTTGCAGAGTCCTGGATGTCAACAAATAAACTGAATGCAGTAGGACTGGTAAGACTATTTTGACTATGGGTTGAGCAGAAGAATTAATGGTATATAATTTATTCATGGTGAATTTTCAAGGAGAGTAAAATAATACATTGGGTTAGATTGTGTGGCCATTTCTAATTACAATCATGACATTAAAAAAATTTCTCCATTCTTTCAGATTAAATACTTCAAATTTCCCCTCACAAAGGGAGTGCCACCATGAAAAGCCATTCCCTCCTCTTTGTGATCCTCCCGTCCTCCAAAGCTCTCTCTTTCATGGGCTTCAAAGCACCATGCAACACAGGAAGCCATTGTAAGAAGCAGTGCTTACTCATGTTCAGATATCAAGGCTCTGACCCTTAACTCTACAGCTTCTTGCTTCCTCTGTGTGCTTTGTTTTTTCCCTTTATCTCTTGAGGTAATGGTAAGTATCTTTCTGCTAGATAAAATTTTCTTATTCCAAAAGAAATTTAATTTCTATATAAATCAAGCACATATATTTAATATTCCATTCCCGTCCAAGGGCCCCACACTAAAGCAATTGTGGTTCTTGAAGACATGTTAAATTATTTATGAGAAATAAAATGAAAAATGAAAATGCCATTCTTTTCTATTTGTCACAACAGAGAAAAAAATAAAATTTTCATCTTAGAACTCAAAGATTGTCCTCTGCTCTTGAGTAGTCTTTTACCTTAAAATGGCATTGGGAAATAACTAATGAAAACTAAGCAATAGTGATTATCTGTCTTGGTGACACACAGGATCCCCTATTCTTTTCCTATGCTTATTTTAAAATAGAATCCATCATAAAGCTTTTATAAAAATAATATTTATTGTTAACAGAAAGCTTTGGTCAATGACCTATATGAATAAATATATCTATATTTGTTTATTATGAATAAATATATATATTTGTATACATATATACATTAACAAACTTTCTTTAATAGAGTCACTATGAATAATAGATACATTTTTCATTACCATGGTAGAAGTTATAAAAATTGGTTCCAGGTTTTAAATATGTAAAATACAGAAGGCTCTTACTATTGATGCATTTTTAAGAACAACGTGAGTCATTTTATTAAATATAATACATTAAAAATATGTTAAAATATTTAATATATCATATTAAACCATTAAATATTATATTAAAATATTTAATATATTATATTTAATATAATGACTGAGTCAAATATATTATTTGTTGTCCACATTATCTGGCCTAGACCTGTTTCACTCCATGTTACCTCCTAACTCTTGGATAACATAGTGGTCTGATTTAGGCGTGATGGCTTTCACTTGGGCCCACTCCAGTGCAGCTGGCCCCAAGGACATTATTTCCCATCCAATATCTCTGCTAAAGTGGACTTCGTTCATGCCACAGAGCAGAACGTGAAACTCATTGTACGTAGTCCTACAGGCAGTCCCTATGTTCTTCCATGTCCATGCCCAGCCCTCACTTTCAACTAAGGAAAGACCATGGAATTCCATAACTATTTATGTTGTTCTCCAACCTCCTAGTCTGATTCCAGAGCAGGGCCCAGAAAACTTGGTTCACAAGCCAAATCTGCCCTACCACCTGTTTTGTAAGTAAAGTTTTACTGGAACACAGTCACACTCATTAGTTTACATATTGTCTACAGACTACTTTCACGACAAAAGCAGAATTGAGTAGTTGTAGCAGAGACCTTGTGGCCCACAAAGCCTAATCTATTTACTATCTGTCCTGTTAAAAAATGACAAGGGCCTAGGGCACTGAGTTTTTAAGAGAACTTATCCAGGAATTAATATATTTGTCAAATCTGATTACATGCAGTTTTTCACTTGCATACCTGAGTTATATCTCCAGACTAGAGGATCATCACATAGATTTAGTCTTAAACAAATAAATGGGAAAGGTTAAGCTGATCTTTACTTATACTTTGTTCCTCTTCCATTGCCTCTCCATCCTAGGTACTTACTCTGCAGCCCCCAATAGAACATTTCTTCCTTGGCAGAATAACAGGGCCCTATGATTGCCTTTAGTCTTCTTACTAGGCCTATTATTATCATCTAAGATATTTACTATTGAACAAGAATGTGTTAATTGGATTAATAAATGAATAATATGGATCAGCATTTTCATAACAATGTTTTGCAGAATGCTTGATATCTTTGAAATGTGCTCCATGAAAAGGATGGTCTATCTAAAAAAAAATCTACGGTCAAATAAGTTTGGGAAATAATGACACACACTATGTTTTCCTTCAGGAGCATCATAATTTAGATGAGTATATTGAAGTTTTGGAGGAGAGGGTGATGTCAACAAAATGGCCAGTAGAAACTGTCAGAATCAATTTTGTCAGAATTCTAGAAAACAATCAAGAGTTTACAGCAACCAAGTGACTACTAAATTTTGAAAAAGGCAACTCCAAAATGGTAGGAAAGTTTTGTGGTATTTTTATTTGCCCTTGTTTCATCCCCTCCCTGGTGTGGCAGTGATTTTGGTTTTGAGTTGGTGGCAACCTGCATTCCTAGTATGATACCCTGGTCCCTGGTTCTATTAGTAGAAGGAGTAGAGTAAACCTTATTCACAAATTATTTTGTATGTCTGTTCTAACTTGTCTGTAAGCTACCAGAAGGACAGATACAAGGCATTTGTATCAGTTTTCTAGGGTTGCCATAACAAAATTCCACAGAGTGAGTGGTTTAAACAATAGAAATTTACTTTCTTACAGTTTTGGAGGCTAGAAGACCAAAATCTAGGTATTGGCAGGTTTGGCTTTTCCTAAGGCCTCTCTCCTGGCTTGCAAACATCCACCTTCTTACTGTGTCCTCACATGGTCTTTCCTCTGTGCACATACATCCCTGGTTTCTCTTTTCTCCTCTTCTTATAAGGACACCAGTCATATCAGATTAGGGCCAACCCTCATAAACTCATTTAACCTTAACTAACTCTTTATAGACTGTATCTCCAAATATGGTTACATTCTAAGGTACTGAGGGTTAAGACATACGAATTTGGGAGGAATACATTTCAGCCTATGACAGTGTTCATCTGTGTTTTCACCTAAGTTGGAACTCAGGATAGAAAAGCAGTGGGTATTGATCAAAAGCACTGCAAGCCAGTAAAAAAATAAAAAACAAATAAAAACCCTAAGATACCTGGGGTAAAAGATTACAGTTGAAATATACAATAAACCATCTAAAGCCTGGGAGTAAAAGGGGGAGAGAGTTTCTTAGGGAAATTAGGACATTTTCAAAATCAGCCATGTATAGGGCAAATTCAGAAAGCCATTGCATTGTAAGAGCAAGATACATGTTCAGAAAAGACTGTGCAAACCCTAAACTTTCATCTTGGGCTGATTTCTAGACTCAGTTCAAGCCTGGTTAATTGTTGAAGGAGTGTTCCAGAATAGAGCCAATTTGTAAAGACTGGGAGAGTTATATTTTGTTTGTTTGTTTTTTTGTTCAATTGGCTGGTTTTGTTAGTTTTTTAGCTCCTGGTGTTCAAGAAAATATCTGTCAAAACCCTAGCTGAACACAAGCTGAGAAACAGAGACTACAGTGACCACCCATAAGAAGGAATATTATAGTTTTTGCAAAAATAGTTTTGTAAAGTCATTAAACAAATGGCCTACTATAGCCTTCAACTATCAAAACATTCAGCAAACTCTGGGAAAGGGGGATAATATAATTTTCAGGGTTACCACATTATAATATTCAAATGTCCAGTTTCAATAAAAATCACAAAGTATACAAAGAAACAGGAAAGTGGACAAAGAATGAAAGGAAATCAGGAAAATGATGTATGAATAAAACAAGAATATCAACAAAGATAGAAATTATTAAAAAAATAGAATTTTGGAGCTAAAAGAAAAAACAGAAATGGAAAATTTACTGGACGAGTTTAACAGTAGATTTGAGCAGTCAGAAGAAAGAACATGTGAATGAAGATAGGACAACTGAAATTATTGCCTGAGGAGCAGAAAGAAAAAAAGAATAAAGAAATGTGAACAGATCCTAAGGTACCAATGACATACCATCAAATGGACAAATATTCACATTCTAGAAGTTCCAAAAGAAGAGAGAAAGGAAGTGTGGAAAGAACATTTGAATAGGAGAATATTTGACAAAATAATGGCTTCTTTAATTTGATGAAATATATAAATCTACAAATCTAAGAGGCTCAATGAATTCCAAGTATGTAAACTTAAAGAGATTCACACTGAGATACATAATCAAAGCCAAAGACAATGAGAAAATTTTAAAAGTAGCCAGAAAAGAAAACCCAATTCATTGTATACATGGGATCCCTAATAAGATTATCAGCTGGTTTCTCAGCAGAAACTTTGGGGGCCAGAAGACAATGGGATGAATACTTAAATTGCTAAAAGAAAAAAAAAACTGTAACTGGGAGTTTATATCCAGAAAAACTGTACTTCACAAATTAGGGAGAAATTAAGACATTACCAGATAAGCAAAAGCTGAGGGAGTTCATTACCACTAGATCTGCTCTACGAGAAATGAAGAACAAAGCGGGAGGACTCACAATTTCTGATTTCAAAACTTACTATTGTACTAATACAAAGCTATAGTAATCAAAACAGTGTGATATTGGCATAAGGATATACATATTGACCAATGGAACAGAACTGATAGTTCAGAAATAAATTCATACATCTATGGCCAATTGATTTTGACAAAGGTGGCAAGTCCATTTAATAAAGAAAGACCAGTTTTCTCAACAAATAGTGCTGGGACAACTGAATTTCCATATGAAAATGAATAAAGTTTGACCTCTATCTCACACAATATAAAAATTATTTCAAAATGAATCAACAACCTATATATAACAGCTAAAACCACAAAACTCTTAAAATACAACATAGGGGTAAATCTTCCTGACCTCAGATTTGACAACTGATCCTTAGATATGACACCAAAGCACAAGAAACAAAAGAAAAAAATAGGTAAATTGAAGTTCATCAAAACTAAAAACTTTTGTGCATCAAAGGACATTATCAAGAGAGTGAAAAGACAATAAAGAAAATATTTGAAAATCATGTTTGATAAGGGTTTAATATCCAGAATATGTAAAGAACTCCTACAACTCCACAACAAAATGACAAACCACCCAATTTAAAAATGGGCAAAGACTCAAACAGACATTTATCCAAAGAAGGTATACAAATAGCCGTTAAACATATGAAAAGATGCTCAGTGTCATTAGTCATTAGGGGAATGAAAATTAAAACCACAATGAGATACCATTTCACACCTACTAGGATGACTATAATAAAAAATGGAAAATAGGTGTTGATGCAGATGTGGAGAAATGGGAACTTTCATACACTACTTGTGGCAAAATGGTACAGCTGCTGTGGAAAATAGTTTGGCAGTTCTTCAAAATGCTAAACATGAAATTACCATATGAGCCAGCAATTCCTCTTCTCAATATGTATCCCAAAGAATTAAAAGCAGGTACATAAAGATAATTTAATGCCAATGTTCACTGCAGCATTGTTCACAACAGCCAAAACGTGGAAATAATCCAAGTGTTTATCAATAGATGAATAGATAAACAAAATGTGGCATATGCAATGAAATATTTTTCAGCCATAAGAAGGAATGAAGTTCTGATACATGCTACAACATAGATGAACCTTGAAAACATTACACTAACTGAAAGAATGCAGACACAAATGACAAATATTATATGATTTTACTTGTATGAAATATACAGAATAGGCAAATTCATAGGTACAGAAAGTAGATTAGAGGTTACCAGGGGCTGGAGGGAGGGAAGAATGGAAAGTAACTAATTGCTTAAGGGTTACAGAGTTTCTATTTGAGGTTATGGGAAGGTTTGGAAACAGTGGTGATGGTTGCACAACATTGTGAATGCAATTAGTGCCAATGAATATTGTTAAAAGTATATATACACATGTGTATATATGTATAAATATATATATGACCACAATTTTTTAAAAATTAAAAAAGAAACTTCGGGGAAATCTACATTAAAGAAATTTGCCTAAGTTTATTCAACAGTGTTTTCCAAATTAGTTTGACCTTAGAAGCTTTATAAATGGACTAGAGTTAACATTTCAAGGGAGAGTCACGTAAGACTGAAACAAAGTACAAATGATCTTAATCTCGAAAGGGAGAAAAATGGTCTGCAGCAACACGTCTTCCTTGTTAAAGTGCAGATTCTACCTTGGCGGATCTCAGATGTGGCCTGAGATTCAGCATTTCTAACAAGCTCCCAGGTGGTGCTGATGCTGCTGGTCCTCAGACCACAGTTTGAGCAGCAGGGGATATAATAGTTGAATGAACTATTCTTCACAACACTGTTTCCTATTACAGCCAATTTGATCAACTGATCAGAAAGCAAAGATGTTAATGGGCAATAATAGATACATTATTATCCCTCCCAAGTAGCATAATTATAATTTTACATGGGTTTCTAAGACAAAGGCCTTACTCTAAAAAAGATACTCTGAGAGAGTGATATATAGCAACAGAGAGGATTAATATGAGAAGGGGATTGTCATACTTTGTGGGGGGGGGGGTAGGGGAGCGGAGCCATTCTTCCAAATACATTTAAAGTATTACAGATCTATTTTTTACTTCCATTTATATTTGGATTGCATACTTGAGTTATGGCCAGATCACTCTTTCTCATAAAAATAAGGGAAAAATAAAGGAAAGGTGAAAGTGAGAGAGAAAGGGAAGGAGGGAGAGAGAGAGTGAAGAATGGAGAGGAGAGAGGGAAGGAAAGAAGGAAGGGAAGGATAGTGATATGAGAGACTAGATGTCTACGTAATTCTTTTCTTGAGTCAGATTCTCATCCAACTCACTTTGGAATATCATGACTTTACTGACAAATCAATTAAATGAGGTTAACTAGTAGAAACTATTTCCACAGTTTACAGAACACATTCATTCCCTGATGATCACATCTAAGAACGTGTTCTTGTCAGTCAGAACACCTGAGCAGATTACTGGGCTAAAACACACAGATGAAAGGTTGTGCTAGCACATATCAGGATAATTTTTAAAACTGAAATAAAAACCAGTTCCATCATTCAGTCCAAAGAACTTGCAAGTCAAGTGCCATATTTAGGTAGCTGCTATCATTAGGATAATTCTATTGGCCTCAGGCATTTTATCACTGTAGTTAAGAAAAGTGTCCTTAAAGTTAGGCAATTTCTGCCTCTGATAAACTCTATGACCTTGGGAAAGTTAATTAACCATCTTTGTGCCTCAGTTTTTCTCATCTAAAATAGGAGGGTCATGATAGCACCTAATTATTGAAGAATGAAATAAGGCACTCACTGGCACACAGCAAGGTCTTAACATAGGTCAGTTTTTAGTATATGTACATGCTAATTCCTCATAAAAAAAAAAGCCTTACTTTTTTTCTTTCTAAGGTTTTATATAGAAATGCAAATGAACCTTGAAATAAAATGCCCAAGATTGAAGAGATCAGATGTAAAGGATCAAGAAAGGTACAAACCAATGTGAAATATCATGCTAGCAGGTCAGGAGGGAGAGAGGATAGATACTGTGTAATGAAGGCAGTGCAACAAAGTGGTTGAAAGTTTAGGTTTTTGGAATCAGAATGATGAGACATTGAGTCTCAGTTTTTCTAATTACTGTGATGTGACTTTCAGCAACTTACTTAACCTCTCTAACCCCGTTTCTTCATCTGTAAACGTTTACTAGAGCAGTTAAAAAATTCTTTTTTGTGAGGATTAAACTAGATAATTTTTTTTGTGCTTAGCACAGTGCATCAGTATATATGGTAGCTTAAAAAACATTTTAAGTTCCAGCAATATACTCAGAGTGACATTTACCAGGAAGGACACAAACAAATATATGAGGGTATGACCCAGCCTTCTAAATGCTTCCAAGCTGGTTAGGTAGGCCAGACAAACAAATAATGTATAATACAAGACAACAAACAGTTAAATTTTCAAATTCCTCCTGTGAAAATGACATTTCTCTTTTTCTTGTTTCTTTCCCCCATCATTCATTTTCTATCATGCATATAAGAATTCATGAGAGTTTTCCACCCTGAATTGGATGATTTAAAAGAAATATTTCTTTGTGGAGAAAGAGAAAAAAAGCAATCATGCACAGTTTTTTTTTTTTTGTGACTTGCTTCTACCTTGTCTAATTTATTTCTTATTAGTAAAAAGTATATTTGTTATAACATAGAATTGTATGGCTGAGAAAGAGAAAGGCTTATTTTTGTTTTGTTTTGAATAATCAAAAAAAGAAAACCCAAATCAAACAGAGTAGGAATTGACCATGGAGAAGAACTCATCTTGGCAGATGCTGGCATAAGAGGGACAGGGATGGCTGAAAATTGTTTTGGTAATATGGTGGTACCTGTGATTCTGTGCCTGCAGATATTTTTTTAAAAAATAAACACAATTTTCCATTAAAAGCCAAAAAATTAGTTATGTTTCAAAGAAATACGACTCTTTTACCAAAATTCTTTGCTCCTTCTTTTACCAAAAGACCTTGCCTGGGGACTTATATTAGCTGCTTTACCCCAAATTTCCTTTCTTCATTTTGAGAACCCCAGATGGACTTGTAAAGTTTCAAAACATGGTCAAGTGAGGCCACAACTTGTGTTTTTACTACCAGCCTTTGAGGAAGACCTCAAGCCAGACTCCTCTTCATTCAGACCCTACCAGTTTGTTGGGTACAGAGCCAAGTAGGGTGTTGCTTGTACTGAGCTACTGAGCCTTTTTCAAGTGAAGAGAGACAAATATCTATGGGGAAAAGCAGCGAGTGAATAGATAGTTCATGGCAGTATTTTCTTATCTCAGAAAGAATTAGAGGAAAACTCCACAAAGGCAGTAAACACACTCCCCAGCAAAATATGACGCAGGGAATCGTCAGACAGTGATTTATCTATTGACTAAAGGCAAGAGGAAAAGGAAGCTGGAGTCAGGCTAGTCCCCGAGTCTCTGGAAAGAAAAGTGGATTCTTAGTTTGTTCAAAGCACATCTAGGATGCAAGAACCCTTGCTTTACACTATATTTACTAAAGCAACAATATGGACATTAAGTGACATTTCTGTTTGTGTTTTTGTCTTAAAATAAGTTATCTTTCTTTGTTTTTGTATCTGTACATCATTTTCATTGGGGGACAGAGGATATAAAGAATGAGTAGGGTAATTCAGAGGTGTCAAGAGAATCAAAGTAACTCACTGATTTAAAAAGTGTCACCCAAAAGGAGGTGGATGTTACTGACCCATTCATAATCCAAATTCAGCTCCATTTTGACCTCATGACACAGGCTATTTCATCACCATGGGGCAACCAGTGTTGATGTTTGTCTACAATGTTGATGACCCTAAGGTCAAAGAAAGCCACTACCGAAAAGGCTATTTTGATAGCAACTTATGGCAATGAATTCAGTTAATTTATCTTCAGCTTATATTTTCCAAACTCAAAACTCTTCAGGGTAAGTTGCCATTGCTTAACTCTCATGATCCACAATGCAAAGAAGAATGTTATCATTTTGCACCTCTAGGCAAAACTTTTTTTTTTTTTTTGCAATCTCACCATCATCTTAATTTTATGCACATCTCTAGCTATTTGCACAGATGTTGATGGAGCTGTATTTTTGCTTCAATTTCTATTGCAATATTCTTATTGCATTCTGCAGGTCCTCCAGTAAACGTTACTTGCAATATTTTTATCAACAGTTTTGGATCAGTCACAGAAACCACCATGGTAAGTGCTGCAATGCCTCTGGCAAGAGAAAAACGTGACTCGATTATGCCATGAACACAAACTGTCAAATTTTCTATTGTTCAACTTGCAGGGCCTCCTGTAAATGTTACCTGCAACATATTTATCAACAGCTTTGGGTCAATAGCAGAAACTACAATGGTGAGTGGGACTGAGCATTGAAGCCATCGTGTGAAGGAATGGGATGTGGGATTGAAGAGCACTGTTGCATATTTGTAGGACATTTACTGAGTGCCAATTTCCAAATTTGCTCACCTCTAAAAAGCAATGACTTATACTCTTTCATTTTGGACAGTCATTTGTCAGGTGTTCATTACTTAAAATTCAATAATCTTTTATCCATCATGCCAGAGAAATTTTGGAAATATTTGATGTTTGATTAGTTTTCAGTAGAATTATTGGCAAGTAGGCATAGTTAAGGATATTTAAATATGCATATCTCTAGTATTTCAGAAATATAAATTTCAAAGTTTGAGAAATGTTTTTATAGCCGTTTTTTCATATAATGGAATTTTTAACATAGACAAGCCTGTCTTTGATGCAGCATTTATATGCCAAGGGGCTGAACTTACAATAACACACACACACACACACACACACACACACACACACACACACGGTCTTTTTGGCAATAGAAAGTAGTCCCAAGTCCATAGCAATTACATTATATGTATGGCTTTTCAAAAAGAGAGCCATAAACATAAAACTAATTAGAAGCTCATCATATAGTAAGTACAAAGATATTTCATGTATGTAAAAAGATTTCAGATACTATAAAATTCATCAAGACTCATGGTCATGTTGCCTATGACACAGCCCATTTGATTGTTAGCCTTACCCTACCTAGTACTAGGCTATGCTATGGAGATTTATTTTGGGTAAAATATTTTCTTATTCTCCATATGATTTATTTTAAGTCCTAAATCAATTGGCTGGGTCTAATTTGCACAACTATGTAAAGCATACAGCCATATAATTGGATGAAACTAAAATAAAATATAGTTGAACTTGACTAAGTATTATGGTGGCTGATGTCCTAGAAAAACTCAAGAAGTGAAACAATGGGCATAATGCCATTTAGAAGTAAAAAATAAGGTTCCCCTGTTTTATGAGTTTTATCATGTTTAATAAATTACCGTACTTTGTGGTGCTGTCCTTGATGTTAGAAAGAATTAATTTACCTTTTACCACTCTTTTCACTGGCAAAATTAGACATAATTCAACTGCACTACCCATTTTAATATTACTCTGAAACATAATTATCCAGAAATGAGATTTCTGGAGCTCTGACAGGATGTAGTGCATTAAGAATTTTACCTAAATAAGATAGTTTTGATAGGGTTATTAAATGACTCATAAGAAAGGCTTAACATGGAAAGAATAAACCCACTCTGGGCTTGGCATTCAGTTTCTGTCTCTCCCCTCTTGGTTTTATCTTATTAAGAGAGGGGAAAAATTTCCAGTCGCCCAAATCACTGTCACCAGCTTTACACGATGGCATTCAATGACAATATTTGCACGACCTAATGCTGATTGCATTAATTAGACTCCTAGGTTGCTTTGATTAAATCTCCTCATTGCATCTTATTCTTGATCAAAAATGTAAATGTGTACCTTTTCGATGCTCATTAATGCAAAAAAAAGCTAAACATTTAAGAAGATGAAAATGGAAACTATGGATATTCTTGCTTTCCTCTGTCTCTAACAGCTATTCAAAGTGTTTAATAAATGGGCTGCTTAGGTGCTTCCTGACCACTTATTTCCTTTGTTATGTTTTCTATCAGAAAGCTTAGTAAGGGTAACATAAACAGCCTGTCTATTCTGCTGTATACAATAGATTGAATTGCATGGAATGATGTATATTGTGCTTCTTTTTCTTACTTTTCTTACTTCTTAGCTTCGATGTAATGATAAACTTTATTTGGCTTTGAAAAAATGTTTTATTTTCTTCAATTATGGCTTTAGTGTGAAACTACAAAAAATATATTTTGAAATTCCATCATGCTTAAGTCAAATAAGAAATCCCTGCTGCCTTAGGGTAGGGATTGGCAAACTTTTCCTATAAAAGGCCAGACAATAAATACTTAAGGCTTTGAGAGCCAGACAATCTCTGTCACAACTACTCAATTTTGCTCTTTTGGCATGAAAACAGCCATAAACAATAGTAAACAAATGAGTGTGGCTTTGGTCCAGTAAAACTTTATTTATAAAAACAGGCAAGGACAAATTTGGTCCACAGGCAGTAGGTTGCTAGCTAATCCTAGATTTAAGGCATCAAAATTTAAGTGAATGTTCTTCAGATTCATAGCATGAGAATTGCTTCACCAAGAAAGGGGTCTTATCTTCCAAGATAATTGAGTCCCTGCCTAGTAATCTACCTGGTGCACCCTGTCTTAATCGATTCAGGCTGCTATAACAAAGTACCATAGACTGGGTGGCTGATAAACAATAGAAATTTATTTCTCACAGTTCTGGAGGCTTAAAGTCTGAAATCAGAGTGTCAGCATGATTGGATTCTGGTGGGGGCTCTATTTGGGTTACAGACTGCTGACTTTCCTGGTATCCTCACATGGTGCAAAAGAAAAAAAAAATTCTCCAGGGTCCCTTTTATAAGGGCACTACTCCCTTTCATGAGGGCTCTACCCTCATGACCTAATCACCTCCCAAAGGCCCCCACCTCCTAATACCATCACATTTGAAGTTAGGATTCAACATAGGAATTTTAAAGGGACACAAACATGCAATCCATTGCACACTCAAGAGTGTCACCACAGCCCAAGCTTTCTTTACCAAAATGCTAAGATCCTACCATCCATGAATTTACTGTTACTTTCACAAAATTTGACTCAGAAAAATTGGTCAAAAAATTAAAGAGAACCAGATTCTTTTCTGAACTGTTTTAATTGGGGTCAGAACCCTTAGCTTTTATGCACAGTGATGAGATCATTGACGACATTGATTAATACTATTTTCTAGGGATAATAATTTTGCTTTCTCCATATTTTCTGAAATAAATTTCTCCAAGAATGCCTCAGAATCTTGAGTTTCTAAACCTGTTGGGTTTTCTCTCTTCCTTCATACCTCACTCTCACCCCATGACTTGGATAGCATTATTGAAGGATTTAGTTTTGGGTGTTTGTTTCTAAATAAGAGATAATGATTATCTGTTTCAAGAACTTAACATGACTTTCTTTTGGTGGTATGCAGTCTGCCTCTCTTCTAGGTTAATGAAATCCCACTAATTTATTATGGGTACTGCCTGATCACAAAGTATAGCCGCAGTTACAGATGCGATACTAACTCTCACTCCTTTGATATGTTAGTATCAGAGATGTGTACTCATAGGACAACATATTTGTGTTACTCTAAGGAATATTTTTATGGATCATTATGATGATATACATTATTCAAAAATACACATTTTTATTAATTAAGAGACACAGAAATCTGTTGGTGGTCACTACTAATTAGCCTAGTGTTAAGAGTATTCAATGGAATAAATTTTGTGTGGTTCCAAAATACCGAGAAGACTAATAAGGGATATATTATGAGACAGGTTATATTCTGTTTTTGGAATGTGAGTTTACTATTTCCTTTTCTTTCTCTCTCCCTTTTCTTTAGCTGTTGATTGCAAGTGAATTTACAAGATGGGGAGCATATTTACAACCCCCCCTTTCCTGGTGTAAAGGCATAGTTTGAGAATATTAGTAATGTCAGTAAGGGTCAAGGGTGTTTGCATACCATTTCTATGCACCTCTCCCCAAGGCTGGACCATTAGATAATGGAGAAGAGATTCTCTCTTCCCAGCCTTCAAATGACTGTTTGGAAGGACGTGAGTGCACAGTGCGTGATTTGGACCCGTGCATGCTGAAACTTCTCCAGAATATAATTCTGGCTCCCCCAAACTCTTCCCCCAAAGGTAAATGCCACATGTTCTGCTGATTACTGCTGCAGGGTGAAGAGCTGTTTTACCTCCAATCTGCAATCACGTTCCTCAAGAACTCAGATAAGAGGTAGACAGCCCCTTATTAGAATGCGAGTTGTGTTATAATCACTGAAGTGACGCTGTGGGCCCCCTTTCATTCTATAGCTGCATAAGCAAGTCATAAGAAAATGCTAACTTATCAGGGATAGCAGGTAGCTACATTTCTTATTTCTGACATCTTAAGGAAGAATCCAGGATCTAACCACAAGCCTGGGATTTTGTTAAACTGATACATTAGGTGACCTTGTCTCTAAGTTAACAGTGCAATGTTAAAGCCTGAATTTTTCATAAAGCGACTGCCCCCCATAACTTCAAACTCAAAGCTAACTATATTAAAGCTAGAACAGATTCGAGATTCTCAAACTTTATTGCAGCATAGCCAGGGGCAAAACCTAAGTGCCACATAGGCACTGGGGAGAATCAACTAAGCATATCCTTCCTTGTCTTTGACACCTTTATAACGTAATTGGATTGAACAATGTAAAATAAATAAGAAGAAGGTAATGGTGAGGTTTAATAGGAGTACATATGAGACAGAGTGGCAATCTCTATTTACAAAAGCTTAACTAAATATTATAGTGCTGAAACAATTCAATTTAAGCGGGCAATTTTTGTGGAGTGGGCATAACATTAGAATGTATCAGAAACAATGAAATTTGAGAAATTCTAAATTTGCCATGAAATAATAATATGGAATGTAGTAGGTAAATACATTACCAGTGTTAAGAATAGAATAAAAATTATGTGACTTACACATAGCTTATGAAAAAAACATGAGAGATATATATCAATACATAATCTAAATGTTTCTATTACCTAATCCAATACCCAGATAGATAGTCAATTATACAGAAACAAATTTTAGTACAAGGAAATATGTCATTTATTTGAAGTAGATTCTGTCCTTGTCCTTGAAGAGTGAAGGCAGTGTAAAATAAAATTCAGTCTGCATTTAAGCACGTGTCTTGGTATTTACTTCCCTTTTAATATTCCATTAAATATAGAAGCAAAGATTAAGACAAAGAAAAACTATAGAACAAGGTAACTATCCTCTTGTGGTTTGGAATATCATGGGAAAATAAACCTATCTGTAAATAAACAGAAATGATACATAGACAAATCACACGTGCCAAATTTGTACCCTACATTGAAAATGACAGTGAACTGGAAGAAGTACTCAGGCACAGCTCCAGATAACCTTTTCTTTGGATATCAGTTTCTCTATATCCTTGGGTGTCCTTTTCTATTCTTAAGGATTTTTAAGGATTGCTGTTTATTTTAGAATAGTGTATATCATCATAAACAAAATTATGGCCAACTTCTAATTACTATACATTAAAAAAGAGTAAATACCGATAACCAAAAGCTCTGAAAAGGTATTATTGCACATAATCACTGTAATTGTGACATAAAATATATTTCTCCTCTAAATTTAACACTTATCCTTGCTTACAAAGAAGGATATTGACTTGTGTTAAATTAATCTTTAGACAGTTAATGATTCCTCTGTGATATGATAGACTCAGTGCTCTTTTTAAAGTTCTAATATTGGGAGAATCTATTTCATCATTTTCTTTATATAAAAGTCAAAATAAAAAACCAGGAAACACTGGAGAACACTCAAGGGAAAAACTTTCTAAAAAGATGTATATTTGCTGTGAAAATTTATATTGAGATATCTTTCTTAAAGGTCATTATTTTCATATTATATATCACTAATGTAATATTCTCTCAAGCCTCTCAACATACAACTTTAAATCACTCTCAGACTCAATTATGTTCTCTTGGTAATTTTGCTGCCCAATGCTCTGTATCTGGCTTCTCATGGCCTCTCCCATCCTAGGATTACTTCCTGAGGGGAGGAGGCCCTCGCTGGCCTGCCAATAGTCCAAGATATTTAACTTCTTCACCTCTATTATTTCCAGCTACCATTACTTCCCATACATACTTAGAGTTTCTCTACCTCCAGAATTGACTAAAGGATGGATCCTCTTCTTTTCTTTTTCCTACTGAAATAAGCACACAGACTCCTCCCAAATAATTTTGTTAAGGATAACGCTTCTCACTCTAGAGAAATAAAAGGGAATGGATGTCAAACACTGGAGAAGCTGCATTTTTTCTCTCAGGAAAGCTTAAGAAAATCTCACAATTGCTGTATTTAGTGCATACTTATATGTACATTGTATTATTATGTTTTCAGTAGCCCCTTCTTTGACTTTCACAAATCACACATGTTTTACTCCTCACACAAAACTCCAAAGCTTCCAGTAACTCTTATTCCCAATGAGACACTGAACTGTTATGAATCTTTTTCCAGTTACAACCTTCTGGTCCCTTTGGACAAATCCAGACTTTGGGTGATGGGGAGGACTTTGAGGTTCTGCCATTCCCTTGGTCCACTCACTGGGGGAGCCAGTGAGCAAACAGGATGGTATAGAAGCCTGGCTGGGCCCACAATAGCATACCCTCTTGGATCTGAGAATTTGCTGTATAGGCCTAATATAACCCCAAATAAAATTTAGCTGCTAAAATTTTCCAAGTCAGAAAGTCCTTATGTTATACAATGGAGAACCTTCAGTTATTCTCTCTTAATAGCTCAGTCTTCCCAAATGATCTTGGTTTTGATGACTGATTTTCAGTAGTCAGTAACTATTTGATTATTGACCTTCCTTAGGCCTACATGGGGCACCCTTTCCAAGAACTGCTGCCTCCAAAATTCTCTGTGATCCTGATCATCAGGATGACTGCATTTGAAAAAAGTCACAAGAATTTACATAGTTTATTAAATAGATAGAAAGAACTTTATTGAAGCTCTTTTCCATGTACACTGGTTTTTACAACTTAATTTTTTTTCTTTTGGCACTGAGGGAATTAACAAAAACTGGCCATCCTGAGATGGTCTCCATGGTACCTGATAGAGTGACCAGCCATCCCTGTTTGCCTGGGTCTGAGGAAGTTCCCTGGATGTGAGACTTTGGGGCCAAAAATGGGAAGTTCTCAGGCAAACCAGAAGTTAGTTACCATTAGAGTAAGTTAAACAATGACCAGAAAATGTTCAAGTGCTCAATATGTGGAGATGGAGCAAATGAGGACCAAAAATGTGAAAGAAAGAGTAAGAATGAATGAGTATATATGTCCCTAAATGAACACATGTGGCAGTAGTAGATAACTATTTGTTCTGAAACCACAGTCTTGTTTGACAAGGGAATACTGTTGAAGCCTCAATTGAGCTCCAGATTATCAAGTGAAGCAACACTTTCCATGAACCTAAAGACCTTTGTATAGAAGTCCCCAGGACAGCCGTCACTACCCCAAGTTGATTCATTAGCATAGAAGGAAATTCCCAGAACAAATGGGAATGCCAGGGGGATACCTAAGGCTCCCACAAGGGAGAATACCTTTGTCAAAAGGTGTTCAGACTGGGAAAACATGAAAAAGATCTCCGTTTGGATGAAGCATCAAGTTGGCAGGTGTAGAAACAACATATTCAGAGAAAATGATAAAATATTTAAGAATTGTGAAAGTAAGTAGCTACAAGGGAATTATCTTGTCAATATGAAGTATTTTAATGTTTATGTTGATGAATTTTAAAAATATTGTCCCATCATATCATAATTTTATAAGATTTTCACTACCAAAATTGCAGAGTGGGCTTCCTTCTGCCCAGAGCATCTGAGCAGAAAGTGATCATGTCATTTCTGATTTCAAAAATGAATCAGTTTTATTTGACAACCTGCCATCACAGACTGCTGTATTTGTTACCTTTTTCTATAGAAAAATTGGCTTGTGGCTGGGTGTGGTGGCTCACGCCTGTAATCCTAGCACTCTGGGAGGCCGAGGCGGGAGGATTGCTTGAGCTCAGGAGTTCGAGACCAGCCTGAGCAAGAGTGAGACCCCCTCTCCACTAAAAATAGAAAAAAATTAGCCAGCCGTAGTGGTGCATGCCTGTACTCTCAGCTATTCGGGAGGCTGAGGTAGGAGGATCGCTTTAGCCCGGGAGTTTGAGGTTGCAGTGAGCTATGATGACACCACTGTACTCTAGCCACGGTGACAAAGCAAGACTCTGTCTCAAAAAAAATAAAAATAAAAATAAATGGCTTGAGTTAGTATTATTTTGTCCCAGAATGAATAATTTCAACACAAAAAAATTCAACTAAGTCAAACTGTTCCATTGGCGTTTGGTTGAGTCTTCTTTCTCTCCTCTGTCCCTACTTCTAATAGAACTGAATGGTTTATTTTGACCAAGATAGACACAGCCTCGTTTACTCAGACACCAACTCTATATGAAATGAGAGAGAAGGGTGAGAGGGAAATGTAGATGGACCTCTTATACCAGGGTGGGCGACAAAGTAACTCTTGTGCATGGCATTTCTGTAGGATTACCGAGTGAACATTTTTCTGAGACAACAGTGGAATGATTCACGGCTGGCATACAGTGAGTACCCAGATGATTCCCTGGACTTGGATCCATCTATGCTAGACTCCATTTGGAAACCAGATTTGTTCTTTGCCAATGAGAAGGGTGCCAACTTCCACGATGTCACCACTGACAACAAATTGCTGCGGATTTCAAAAAATGGCAAAGTGCTCTACAGTATCAGGTAAGACTCCACTGGCTGCACTGGTTAACTTCTCCATTTCTTTGCTGGCCTAGAACTGCCTGATTCTGCAGGGTGTATATGAATATTTGGCTTTTGTGGTTTCTTGTTTATCATTTGAATCTTAAAGTTGGTGGAGAGTACCAGAGGTCCCTGCGGTCTCATAAATGTGCTTCTCTACAGCAAACATGTAGTTGGTAGGATGGTGCATGGGTAATGGTATTGCATAAATACCTGCATAGATGTGTTCTTGATTGCTTCAATAAAGGAAATACAGGCCCTTCAGTTCAATAGTCATTGAGCATAATGTGTGAAACCTTATTTCAATAATTCTGCCATTCTGTAACATAACCATACACACGCAACAAAATTCAATGGCTCAGCATAGTCATTGACAACATATTTTTGGCTGGATGAGTGGAGACCTCCTGGTTCTAATCTCAGTTGTGCTTCTAACTAAATATCTGATCTTGATCTTTTAACTTTTCTTGGACTTAAGTCTGGGACAGACAATTCCTGAGATCTGTTTTTTTTTTTTATATTCAAATATTATCTTCTCCACAATCTTTAATCAAATCTTTATCTCCAGTTCAAAGTAATCCCCCCTCCCCTTTTCTGAACTCTAATGGCAGTTTCTCTGTGACTCTGTAAGGCTTTTGTTTTTTCTTGCCTTACATTTTGGCTCTTTCTGTATATAAGCATAGCATAAGGACATAGATTTCTGGAACCAAGACAAATCTAGAATCAAATCCAAGCTTTGCCACTTACCAAGTTACATAACCTATAACCCTCAGTTACCTTAATTGTAAAGTGGAAAACTCCATATTTATCTCTGAATATTCTTGTAAAAATGAATACTGTAGAAGTCAGCAAATATTTTCTGTAAAGGGCCAGACAGTATTTTTTTTAACTTTGCAGATCAGATTGCTTTTGTTGCAATTATTCAACTCTGTCATTATAGCTCAAAAGCAGATATAGATAATACACAAACAATTGGGCATGGCTGTGTTTCAGTACTACTTTATTTACAAAACAGGTGGCGGACTGTATTTGGCTCTTTGGCTGTAGTTTGCCAACTCCTGATATAAAGGTGTATAAAAAATACTTTCCGCAGTACCCGACACAGAGTACATGTTCAATAAATAAAATGATAGCTATCTGTATTTTAAAACCAATGTTCTTTTTAAATAATAAGCTCTTTCAAGACAATATACTTGGATTTTGCCCTTTTTGTAACATCTTCCAGAGGGCTAGGACAGTGTACTATATATGAGAGATATTACTACACCTGTATAAACTACTGGCATTTTAAAGGTCCTTTATAGAATCCCCGTTTCTCTCCAATTTTATTGCTAAAAAAGTGGACAGCTAGTATCCTTGCAAATGATTTTTACAAGTTTGCAGACTCAGCACCATCGCAACTTCATTTAACAACTCTATCTACAATTTAGTTCTGTAATGTATATTCCATTCTTATACTTAGTAATTTCACAGCTTGCTCATGGCCAACAGCCCCATGTCCTTTAGAATGAAAAAAGCTGCTCATTTGTAAAAAGTGGCAAAGTCACTGCTTGCAAAAAGAACCAGGAAACCTCCCCCCAATGCCCATTTTGTTTTTAAGGAAACACAGAATACTCTCCATGGTAATGCATTTGGGTAATGTAAAATGTAATACTGGGCATGACCTAAGTTGATGGGAGCTGATGAAATGGGACATATGTAGAGCGTGGTGCTGGGAAGGAAAGTTATAAAAAGCAGCACAGGGCATCAGCTGCTCCAGCTAATCCTCTGGGCCTTGAGTGGCGTTTGCTCTAATAAATACTTGGCATTGTGCACTGCTGAAATAAAACCAGATGGTTGTTGCTGTTGTTTTCTTGCTGTTCTATGAAGGTCTTTACATTCCATAATTGTGAAAGATACAGTGCTCCCCAGACCTAGATCCGGAGGGATTCTTGTATCTCAAGTATAGCACATTGCAGACCCTGAAATGCCCTAACAATTGTTTTGGATTTGGCAGAGTTTGTAATATGGTAGGCTGGTGTAGACTTTTCCTTAATTGTGAGTATTCCCTGAAATTAGAGGAAAAATCCTTGGTAAAGGAGAACTAGAGATGATGTCACTTTAAGGAAACACAGGTTCTTGGCAGATTTGAACTTCAGGAATCAATTATTTCCCTAGAAGGGTTTTAAATGAGCCAGACACTGTGCTGAGCCTACGGATCCATAATTGAGTAAGATGTGGTCCCTGCCCTTGAATGGCTCCAGACTAACAAGTCAGGTGGACACATGATAAATTAAGTAATAGGAATAAATAGAGAACAAGAAAAAAATTGGCTCTAACTTTGCAAATGAATTGTGTGACCCTAACGGTGTCAAAATTTGGGGGTCAGCACCCACACTGCTGTTTCAGTCATTGGACTCAATTTAACAAGAGACCAAGGAGTAATTAGTGCTAATATATACCCAGCATAAGTTTGACTTAAATTTAAGGCCAAGGGGTCTACAGTTGTCCATGTCTTAAAGGTGCTGAAGAGTCCCTGCTGAAGTTCCATTAGGAAGGAATTTCCCTGCACACTCAGGTTTCCAACGCAAATACCCCTGGAAGAGAGAACCCACTGGCCTAAACTCATACTAAACTGTAAAGAGCTGATATTAATTTCTGACAGTAGGTTTGATGTCTATGAAGCATAGTAAGAATGAGCATAATGGATCCTAAGAGGAGAAATGGGATAAGATGAAGAATGTTTGGGAAAGATACAAGGAAGAGACTAGAAGTACCAAAGACAAACTCATAAATTGCCTTCACCCTACACAGTAACTAAGCAATTATTTAATGACTTAAGCATTTAATCCACATTTTAAGAAATAATAGTCTGTAGTGATGTTTTATATTTCCATTTTCCTGAAATCTAAAGAAAATACTGATAGTATTTCATCTGGGAAAGATTCCATGCCTTTCTTAGCTTTGTAGAATTACAGGTAGAATTAACTCTCCATGGACACCAAAGCCCAAAGCTTTGATAGTCAAATAAAACACAAAGAGAACTATACATTCCATTGATTTCATAACATGGAAAACCATCCTTTCCAATATTTTCTATATATGTATTCCAAAAGAATGGGGGTCTAAAAAGAAAGAGGGAGCAGTATACCAGAAATCCTTAAGTGTCCTCTTGATTCAAACACTTGGGGTACTTGAATAAAATTCAAACAAATAGTTTAAATACGAAGGAAAGATCTTATCTCAGTGTTAACAAATCTCTCTCTAGTGATGCAGGACACAGCTTTTGTTGATTAAGTAGTGTCAAATCTATTTGTGTCCATTTTTATTCAAATTTCTTCTTTAATATTCACTTTGAGTTTTTTCTTGACCCACCCCATTAGTTATTGATCATCCCTGACCAAAGTATGAACAAGGACACATGTCTTGCTTTGTACACCCTCTTCAGAGAGAGTCAAATTCTAAATTCAGGTTACTTACAAAGGCTTGAATCCATAGTGGAAAAATGAGGTGAGCCCTGAATGTTGCACATATTATTGTTCAAGCAATATTAGTTTAATTTAATATAGTGCATTGGAGTAAAGGTCAGGACATCATGGGGTATGGTGGGCAAGAGAAAAGAAAAAAGAAGGTGAGCATTTTTGGAGATGAACAGCTTCTCTCATGTGTCCACAATGCCTTTGCTGATATTTGTTTTCTTCCTTTAAACTCCATTGTTTCTAAGAATTTTTGTGTCAGAAATCTGAATTTTATAGAACCATAATTTTTTTTAACAAAGATACCTTGTAAAATATCTAATCCAACACCCTTGATTTACCAATGAGGAAGTAACTTCTTTCAGAAGTTAGACGAGCCAAAATAATGGAGCCCATAAATAGGAAAGCTAGGATAAGAATCAAAGCTCTTGATTACTTTTTCAGTGCTGTCATCTCCTACCCTACATTAATGCCATATTTACTCCAAATTAAGTCCAAAGACATAAACAAATAATTCCAAGACATAGCATTTTGAAACCAACCTTTTGGGGAGGGGTTGTTAGAAGAAAAAGGTAAGATTAAAGATGAGAACATGTGTCTTCAGTTTTGAAAATATCTAAGCAGACTGTTTAAATTCAAGGTGAAACAATTGACTTTCAAACAGGAAGATCTATTTGATAATTTTATATAGCATATGTAGCTTCCATAGCATATCTACCTTTTGAAAAGTTTTGCTATCCCAGGATTAAAGGGCTGAAGAGACTCATTAAAGTCAGTAAGTCAACTCTCTGCCTTTAAGCAATCTGCTGAGAACTCATTCTATTTTTAAAGACCTACAGAGAAAGAGATTTTAAATTCTCTCTTTGGATCTTGTAATAATAATGTTATGCTAACATTGTAAAGAAATTCTTTCTTGTATAACCTAAATCACCTGTGCTGAAATTTAAATCAGTCATTTTTTCCTCCATCTGTTAATATGATAAACAAATGGCCATCATTTTTGGACGGATGGAGGGATTACGTCACTGTCCTTGCTTGCAAACATTTTTGCCTTACCAGAGTTAGTGGGCATATGTTTGGTCACTAACACTATGCTGCTGGTTTAATTTTATTAATTTGAAGAACACCATGATGTTCTTCATCTTGTAATTTTTAGTTTGTTGTAGTTTGGGGCCCCCACTCTGGACGTTATGGTGTTGAATATTGATTGTCCTGGTTACTTCTGATAGTAGACATGGACTTTAGGGTCAAACACACTTAGGCTTGATTCTCTGGCCCCAGCACCATTACCTGTGTAATTAAGGAGAATTTGTTATTTCTCTAAACCTCTCAGCTTTGATAAGGAGAAAATTTGGTTATGATCATTGGTAGAATGCAATATATATCATATGGATAGATACTCAAAAGTGGCATTATCATACACTCTAGAGCTCTTGGTAGTTTCTTTAAATTTAATGATTGTTCTTTCTGTTCCAGCCTCTAAGACAAATAGTAAACTGACCAAGATAGATTGCTACAACCTCAAAACTTAAAGGTTGGGACACACTCAACTTATACAGCAAAAGTTCTTAACCTGAGTGTGTCCCTATACAGCAGGAGTTCTTAACCTGAGGGCTAGGTGAAAACTCCGGGGGTCCTTGAAGTTTCCTAAAATTGTATGCATATTTTGTGTATTAGGGCACTTAAGATCTTATTTGTTTGTTTAGAGGAAAGGGTCCTTGTCTTAAGAGGCTATGGCCCTCCAACTGTTAACAGCTTTGCTTCCAGATTTATTGCATGCCTCCAGAATGGATATGCCTGAGGTGAAATTGTTAAAGAAATGCTGTTTGCCTTCAATGTCTTATTTGACTGACCAGGTGCCCAGGGGTCTCATGCTATACTCGAATTGAAGAGATTCCCTGAAATAATAAATAATTATGGAATTGCTCCTCCACAGTAGCACCCCATATCCTCAAGGCATCTGTCCGCCTCATCATGGGCCTTTATCCTACCTAAAACTTCTTTCTTTATGGATTGGAGGTGATTTGTTTATTAATCTCTTTTCAGTCAATTCACAATTCCATGTGTTGATGATTCAGTGTTCTGCCTTCCCTGTAGTACTTGAGTTGTAATAGAGAACTCTTGGGGATTAACATGCTCTGATGATAGATTATAGGCACCACTAAGAGTAGGCAGAGTGTAGCTTTCTAGACAGACACCCAACAGTGCCCCCCCAACAGTCCTGTCTAATGACCAACTCCACCCACGCACATAAAAGGTCAACTGTTCTCATATGGCCTCTCAGCCTCGACTCATCCTATGATCTGATGCAAAAACTTCCAAAGATTTTAACTTTAGTTATAGAATTTTTTATAGCATAGGAACAAAGAACATTCTTTATTTGGATGTCAGAGCTGAAAATAAAATGCACAGTGAACTAAGACCTGCCTAAACGTTACCAATGGTGATGCTTTGATTATCTTACTCTCAATTTTGATAAAACACGTAAGCCCGCATTTTCTGTTAGAAGGCCATTATGAAAAGCCGTGATTTCTCTGTGACTATTTGGACCACGTTTATCTTTATATTCTATAATCCAGACAAAATTACATTCTCATTTTCCAACTCTGTGTCCAAATCCTCATTAGTTTTGTGAGTTGACTTAATGAACTAATTAATGACTATAACATAAGCGCCTACATCAGAATTAAGCATCAAGTCTTCAGAGAAGTGCTAGGAAATGCCATGGAAACCATAATGTTCCATTCTTCCTAGAGGCGAGCAAGGCTGGGAGGGTGGGAGGTGCTGGCATGCACACATGCTGGTGGATACAACAGGAGCTGAGCTAAGTGGTGCAGAGGGGTATTTTTGGAGAGGGGCCCTTAAAAAAGGTCTAACAGAGGGTAAAAGCATTAAGTTCTAGAAAGTGGGTTGTGTACATGACAGACTCTCATAAAATGCTGGAAAGCTTTTGTTAAGCTCCTGCTTGGGTTCAGAAATACACACACACTATGGTGCATAATATTGGTTCAAATAAAACAGAGTAAGGATCTTATCCTTGTTTGAAGGAAAAGAGGGAATTGTTCAATGAAATACATGGCAGCTAGCATGACCACTTGTCCTTGACTGTTTACCTGACTGGGCTAGCAATAGCAACTAGTAGGTTTTCCTCTGTTTGGAGGTAACTTTCCATTTCATTAACATTCATCAGAGTTTGTTCTTCAGGTGATGATAGGGAGAACAGAATACCGAGAAGCTAGCTCAGGGCATTGTGATCTCCACGCTTCCTTTCATCATTTACTGTATCTTTCAGGATCATAGAACAGCCTCTCCAGCCCCATCAGTTCATCACTCTGGGTCTCAGTTTCCTCTCTAATATGAGAATGAACTTGAGGATTATACAAAGTCTAGGGCTCCTTCTAGCACTATTTTAAGTCTCTAACTCAAAATAATGTCCTTATCCTTTCCAAACCACGAAACACTTTCCTGATAAGTAAATAAAAGTGGGTTCTTCATATCCCTTAGGGCTTGGGGTCAGCAAGAGGAGATTATGAATTTCAAGGTGTTTGTCTCAACTACTTTTGGATCTTTGAGCCTTCTCTCCCAAACTAAATATCCAGCTCCTGAGAAGAAGAATCTGATTTTGGAGTAGGTTAGGAAAGACTGGACTACCTCTAGTTGATGAGGTAGCCTTAAAACATTCAACATATAGTTTACACAATGACAAATACTCAGAACTAAGCTCCCTACCGAGAAATTTCCAATTGCAAACTAGATCATTCATACCCTCTGTTCAATCAGCAGGAGTATACATGAGATATTATTTTAGAATATGCTTGTGAATTCAGGGTTTATATATTTTTAGATAGTTATACAAAGATGGTCGGCTGGGACAATAATTGACTGGATATGTAAGCTAAAGGAATCACATGGTAGATTTGAGCCAGCAGAGTTGATGAGCTAGTCTGCTATTACTCATTACCTAAATTTTCTTGTGGCAGAAAGCCAAAGGAAAAATCAGAGGTCCTGGTGAGGCTGCTCAACTTATGTTGATGTGGGCTTCTGCCTGGTCTACACTGCCACCTTTGAAAGGCTCCCTGTATGGCATTAACCCCAAAATAAACATGCATAATATCACCATGGCTCTTATGAAACACATGAATTACTTTAGTGCATTCTCATGGCATATAATCCAAAGGAAAGGCACTCCATTTTAAAATGGAAAAAAATTTGTCCATCTGCAAAGCGCAATAGTCTCTCCAACAAGTTTCTCCTTGCTTGTGGCATTTAAAATTACAAATCAACACCTCTACTGAGAGAATACAACATTTATCATTGGACAGTCATTAAAAGATGATTAGGGACATATATAATTATGTGAAGTTCCACATGTGGCACACTTTCAGAGCAAAGCCATCTCATATGTGACTGATCAGTTCTTTCAAAGGACAATAAAACAAAGATTTTATTTGATGTTTTATCTTAGTAGGGATATTTTGCTAAACTTGAGCAGTCAGATGAAGAATAGAAAACAAAAAGTGAGCTAGGGTATTAAAGACAGAATGCTACGGGGATGGAGCAGGTGTCAGTTCTGAGGGTCAGTAAGACAGACTTGAATTCAAATCCAGTGTTACTAAGTGACCATAAGAAGTTGTTTAACCTTACTTTGTTCTGCAGTTTTTCTCAGTTCCAGATTCATACTAAATGTTCAATGAATGTCTCAATTACCCCTGAGTTGGCTGTAGGATAAAGGGGGAGTAGGAAGGGGTGACAGTTCTCCTCATCCTCCTTAACCCATATATATGGCACCTACTTGTATCACTCAGGCTTCACTCAGTTCCATACTTAGTCCAAAGCAGGTGGCTACTCTACTTGCCTTGGCCTTCCTCCTTTTGGGAGGCATGTAGCTTGTAATGGAGGTGATAGTTGCATCTACTTTCAGATAATAATTTAGCTGGCACAGGTCCTCCCCTTTAGCTGCTTAAGAGTAAACTGAGGACTTACGTTTGATTGCAAAGTGTTATCCAATCAACGATGGACCATCCTACCATCTGACCAGAACACCATTCTCTCTCTAACCTTTGCCACCAGAAACAGTGGCCAGCAACTCTCCACCGGTTACCACAATGGAAGTCTTAATGCATCAAAATACCAACCAAATAACACAATTTTGCTCTCAGCTATCAACAGGTACAAAGTTATTTTGGTTTTCTCAAAACCATACTTGCAGTTTGCAAGCATGCTGGCACTTATTCTCTTCTCCCTTTTGTTAAGTAAGATAATCCCAAACAAAACGTTAAAAAAAATTGCTCTACTGTATAGTAATTTTCTCTCTTTCTTCACCTCAATGCCCCCGTTAAATAGCTGTAATGTTAGACACACAGTGACAGTGGACAAGTCAGTTCTCATTATTTTAATGTGCACGTTAACAGCATTTTATCTTCATGAATGTTTGGGCATATAATATTAATATTAGATGTGAAATTACTTTGAAATTTAAAATGTAACTAAAATGTGAGTGGTATTGATTATTTAAATCTTTGGTAATTTGAGCTTTTTTCTCTCATGGTGTTCAATTTAGCCCTCTCCTATTCAACACCTTCAAAACATTTTCATTCAGAAACTATCAAAGCATTTGGAAAAATTTTAGCTGCAGATTTATCAGTTGCTCTCCAAGTTGAATCCAATCTATATTTGGACTTAATTAACATGGGCCAACCATATGTGTGCACATTTTCTGAAGGGACCATGCACAGATGGGAGCAGACATTGTATTTTTGTCCTTCCCAGCTAGTATTGCTCAATGCATATGGGTATTTTCTATGATGCCTTTATAATATTTGGTAAACATGGACCTTCCTACTCAGCCATGGATTTTAGTCAGGGGAGAGGAAAAGAACAGCTGATGAGCCAGGCAGTGTTGCCATTTATCTCCTCCACATCCCAAGGTCAACAGGAAAAACAGCAGAAGTGCTTATTTGGAATTAATAGAGAGGAAAGAGTCCAACACACAGCTTAGGACCAAGCTGGGATTTAGGTCCAGCCTTAGACAATATTGAAAAAAACGATGTGTCTCTGGTGCCCAGCCACACTGTTCTGAGCCCTGTTTTTCATCTAGTTTCATCTTTCCCTTTGATATTCTCAACATCAAAGTCTGCTCTTGGGGATATCTGTAGGGATTGTGGGAATCTATCGACTCATTTACACAAAGAGAGAAATGACTAAGTACTTCTCTTCCTAGCTTTGCATCTTAATAATTATGGGAGCCTTTAGCTAAATGTCTATTAGTTGATTATACACAGCAGCTAAGAGTTGGAAGGTGTTTGAGCAAGGACATATTAGGATATTTCTGGAACTCCTAACAATTTATAAGCCATGAATATTTCAAATTTTGTTTATGTGGAAAGCCTTCCCGGTTGCAGCCACATCTGTGGCTGCCCATGAACCAGGTCACCAGCTCAGGGCTGGAGTGGGCAGGATTCTCTCTATGCTTTATATGATGAGTGAGTTCAAAGCAGCCATTTCATCACAGAGCTTTCAGAATTGTAAGTTACAAAATGTCATTCCTTGCCTGCCTAGCCAAACTTGGACCAGTTCTTTTTGTTCTCTCGGGATAAAGATCCTTGTGTGGGTACCTTGGGTTTTGACTCAGGAGCATCAGATGATTAGTGCAAGGGATGCTTCTCTGAAATCAAAGGGCCTTCACAGCATCCAGCTCTGTAAGAATAGGTTATCTGCTCTACCCAATCAATGTGAGTGCTTATCTAGGCCCCAAGGGAGTACCTAAAACTCTTTACTAGATTCAGTTCAGGTGTGTCTGATTCACATTATCAAAAAGGATTCTCTAAATGGGGGAGTTGGAAACAACTTTAAAAAGTTAAATAGGAAATCCAAGTTATTGGGATATATATGTGTAATCCTGATGTTAAGTTGTGATTTCCTTCAAGAGAGAAACTGTCTTATTTCAAGTGTCTGATGCATGATGCCCAATAAATATTGCCAAAATATTGCTGTATGGATGTACTAAGTTACAACCCAGGTGGTATCCTGATTATTAACACCAATCTTTTCTAAGGACCAGGAGCTAGTCCTCCCCTGCACTCAGTCCCGTTTCATGGCTAGTACCATGAGATTTTGTAAATTTTTTGTTGTGGTTCATTCAATGCATATTGCAGCCACTTCTCTACCTTTTTTTGAAATTTCTCAGTGGCTGATTTTCTAGAGATCAGAGACAGTAACCTGATAAATTGCCACCATCCTGAGTAGAGTTCCACTGCCTACTTTTAGCCTTTGCAGATTGGGGTATGTTAATAGGCACTCTGGTCTTGGTGTTTTCTCTACCTCACCTAAAAACTGTCCTAACACCTCTCTTAGCAGCTTTCCCAGTCTTCTAGCCATACCTGTCATATTCTTGGTTGCCAGTGGACTACTTTCGGCTTCACTGCCCTTACTTTATCAGTGTGCCTCTCCACTATGACTGAGGCCTATGATTAACCACCCCCCTTTTCTCATTACCCCCAGTCCAATCATTTAGCAGCCTACTTGGGGCTAATTGTTCTACCCTGGTGTCAAGCAGAAAGTAACATTTCCAAAGGAGAGTGCTACTGCTACTGAAAAGTTGCAGATCCCTTTCCCAATCCTCTTTTCTATTTCCCTTTCTAAACCTTCTCCTTTTGGTCTATCACATTGTCTGGAATTAAAGTCATACTTTGGGACATGTTGAAGTAGTACTTCTTAAAGTGTGCTCCACGGCACCAGTATCAGTGTCACCTGGGCTGCTTATCAAGGGGTCTGAGAATCTGCATTCCTACTAAGCCCCTCAGATGACACTTATGCCCACCAGAGATTGAAACCCACCATGAATAAAGGATTTTTTGATCAGACAAGCAGCCTAGCAGTATTTTTTAATCCAGTGATTCCCTAAGTCTTCCCACCCTCTCTTCATGTGTGGGTTGTATTAATAATGCACTTTTAACTTGACTTCTAACTTGCCCCCAGGCTAATTTCACTTAAGGTCTAGCTGGGTTAAGATGACACTCTTGGTAGATACTTGATGCATCCTGTCAAATCTTCCTGACACTAGAATGTCACATGGTTAAGAAATTTAAAGTTACAACTGGGAGGAAAGATTCAACAGATCTGCATTGTACAATAAGGTCTTCCTTTTGTTCCCAGGGAAAGAGTGGATTGTGTTCTAAGATGTTGGATGATAAAGCCCTGTGGGGGCAATAAATCCCACCTATCTGCCCCGATTGCCAGGAAGTTCAGAGTTTAAGAAGTGTTATTACTTGCACTTAAAGTTTTTATCATATTCAAGAGGGTAAATTTACCTGTTAGAGGAAATCCTTCAAGCTGGCCACCTTCACTTACAGTTTATAATCACAGAGATGTTGAGCAGAATGGGGGAGCTGGGGTTGGGGGCAAGGAGGCCCAGAGATTTAGTCAAGATCAAATAGCTCTTTAGGAGTAAGCTGGGTCTACCACCCACGTCCCCAGGCTGCCAGGGGAGGTGGAGAAGCTTTTAAAAGGACAAGCCATGAGAATTCTGGATGCCTGAAGAAACATGAAAGGGGTACCCTGAGCAGGTACAAGGCAACTAAGGAGTCTATGACCAACTCTGTTGGCTTCACAGACAAAGGAGGATGATAAATTGGTAACAGATTCTTTTCCTAAGGAGGAAATGTGGTAGAGTGGGAAATAAATGGAATTGAATGTCAGTTAAAGTTGAGTTCAAATCTAACTTTGGTCACTTACTGGTTTTGTGACTTTGGGAACATAGCTTTACCTCTGTGCACTTCAATTTGCTTACCTCAAAAATGAAGTTAACACTGTGTGCCTTGTGTGATGATACTCCACGATTGTAAAATAATGAGAGTGCTAAAAACACAGCAGGTAAGCAGAGAGTTATGACTATTAATACTATCATCATCACTTTAAGTTTTATTTTTCCTTTCTGTGTATTTTAAAACTAAAGGAGCACCATAGGTTCTATCCCTCTGACATATCGATGTACCACTGAGTGCTTGTAGCGTGCTGTGTGTAGAGTGTTCTAAATGCGGTCCCCAACAGAGGCACAACAGCAATATCCCCAAGACTCTCTTGCTTATCCTGAAAAACACAGAAACACCCTCTTGTCTTGCCTCTCTGAATAAGACAAACTATTGTAGCCGTTAGAATTAACTCTCCTAAAATAGCACGTTGGCAATCTTTGCTTTAGGCAAAGCAGATCACTTATTAAAATTTGTATTTCTACCTGAAAATTCATTTTCTCTTCAAATGGTATTCTTTCCCTCAAGAATCTCACTGGGAATGGACTCCCAATTCTAATACTGAGCTTGTTAAGAGCCAGTAATTGCTTTATGAGTCAAGGAGGCTTCTGTCTGCCATAACGTTATAATGTTAAATTATTAATTTATATTCTTCTAGCAATGTGAGAACAATCCTGGCCATAGACCCGGCTACCTGACCAAGGCTCCAGTATAGGTAGACCAAGCTTCCTGGATTTTCTTCAGCTTGATTCGCCTTTTTTCTGTTGAGAATCTGTTAACAATTTACAGAGGGGGCCAGGCAAGCTTTCCAATCTGCCTTTGACAGTCTTGTAATTTGGCAACCTTACGTGGGTTCCCATTACTGGCTTCTTCCCTTCAAAATCCTTTGTCCTTTACCATTTCCACAAAATAAAAGGCTGAATTTCTCCCACAGAGTTCTAGGATGCTTATTCATTCATTTGGTCAACAAATATTTATTAAATACCTAATGCTGTACCAGGCACTGTTTTAGATGGTAAAAGAGAGAGAAGCTCAGCCTTCGTGGATCTTGCATTGTGGTAGGGGAGAAAGATAATAAGCAAATAAAAAATAAACAGATTATAATATTTGATTAAAAAACTGCAAAGGTAACTGAAACAGCTTATAATAACTGCATCTATCAGCCATTTAAACTTAAGTGAGGTATAAACCGAAGAGCTAGTGAACTAAATAGGAGAGTAGTAAAAAGGAAGGACAGGAAAGGTGAGATTTTGGGAGACTGACTTTCTGTGCCTTGTTTTATTCTTTGCCTTTAAAATTGGAATGCTTGCTCAGCCTTCTTATTCTCAGTAAAGAAGCAGGGTCTCTGTAAGAGAACTATATTCCTTCCCTTGTGCAAACAGGAGCAGGGGTGCCCTGAATGCACAGTGGGGGAATGGGCGATAAGCTTCAGGAAATGAGTTCTTTAACAAAAATCAAAAGGAAGGGGGAGGAGGGGCTCAGCTCACTGCCTTCAGGTGCAATGACCTTAATATTTCAGACCGTGGGGAAGAGGATATCTGACATGCTATAGGCAGTGTCTGCCAGTGAGAAGTCTGAATTTCCAGACAAGTTTAGAATAATACTGGCTTTTCAATTAAAATAATGCTTCGAGAACCACCAAAAATGAGCAGAGAGTCAGAGCAAAGGAGATTTAAAAATTTGTTCACATTTTAGTATATTGTACGCATCAACCTTATTTGGTGCAATTTCTGCAATTCTGTACAAAATAAAATCAAGTTCATTTTTCCCCCCAAACTCACATTTTTAAAATTACAAAACAGTCTTTTTAAAAAACAAACAGGGTGGTAGTCGCTTTGAGGGGGTTTTGACTGGGAAGAGAGAACAAGGGAATGTTCTGGGGTGATGAGAATTTTCTAAATCTGGATCTGAAAACGTGTTAAATGGGTGAATATAGATGTAAAACATCTTCACACTATAACTTAAAATTTGTGTATTTTTAGTGGAGTTAATGTATACGTCAATGGAAAAAATACAAAAGGAAAAAATAAGTAAAGGGAAAATCTGGATTTCAAACCTTCTGATGCATAGTAAACCAGATATCATAAATTATGGGCTCTGAGGTTCATGCAAGGACTGATTAGATCTTTACAAGCACTTCCCATTTTCTCAGCTGAAGACAAGATTTAACAAACTGTGGAGCTGTTACCTCCTCTCCTTATTGTTGGCACCCATTGGGTTCCAATACAAAACCTATCTAGAAAGGAAATTTAAAAAAAATAAGAAAGAAAGAAAATACCCACTGATTTCTCAGCTGTGACAAGATTTGGGGATAGTGTCCCCTTGTTGGGAATTTCTCTCAGTGGGGTCTTTCGCACTGTTAATAGTTTTGACTCCCAAAATGCTGAGTCCCCTTAGGGTTATTGGATCTGCCACAAAGGTGGGAATAATCGTGTGTGAGGCTTCTGCTCCCTGAATAAATGTGAAAAGTTTACTTTGTAAAAGAATCAAATTCAGCAAGCCTATGATCAGAAATATTAAAATTGGGTTGCTTCCAATAGCAAACAATATACAGTTGAATTCCATATTGCATGTTCTTCTAAGCTGTATTCATTTCCACTATAATTATTTTCTAATTTCTCAAAAGTAAACTTTTCAAAATCACAATGAAATTTCCAGATTTTCTGGTTTTAATTCACTTAAACAAATTATCCACATGCTCTCTGATTATTTTTGTGTAATGAACTTATTTTTTAATTTTTATTTTTGACACTATAAATTGATAAATTATAGTTGTATATGGTTACAGGGTACAAAGCAATGTTATGCTTTATGAATACAATGTGGAACAATTAAATCAAGCAAATTAACATATCCATCACCTCAAATGTTATCATTTTTTATGGTGAGATCATTTGAAATTTACTCTCTCAGCAATTTTGAAATATCTACTACATTATTATTTACTATATTTGCCATGCTGTGTAATATATCTGAAAGAAAGAAAAACTTATTCCTCCTGTCTAATTAAGCCTTTATATCTTTTTGCAGCACTATTCACAGTAGCCAGGCTATGAAAGAACATATTTTTGTATGATGAAACTATTTCCTCTTTAAAAAATAGAAAAGAATAAATAGCTGCTCATTGTGGTAATAATTTTAAGCTCGTGGATCTGTCCGAGTTTTTTTCACTCTTATTAAAGTGCCAGATTTTTTTTTCTAGATTTTCATTTTGGTTCTTTTATTCTGCCCTTATTTTAAAGAGTTCATGGCATTAATCTCAATAAAATTATGTTTAAAAAATATAAAGTCTTCATGTTGGGAAAAAATAACTAAATACCTATATATTTATACCTATATCTATAAATGAACTCTACAATTGACAAAAATTATTTTTCCTATCTAAAATGTTATTTTTAAGTCAGTTGTTTAGAATTCAAAGCCATTTTTTCCCTTAGAAAGATACTGTTTGGGTGTTCAGAATAGCCCACAGAAGCTAGCTAATTTATTTAGCAATGAAGGTGAAATATTATATGTTTATGGCAAAATCTTAATAATAATATTGTCATAATAGCAAAAAATTACTGAATAAAATAGAATTTTGTAATTTTACCTTTTGGCTACTGTTTGAAGAAAGGCACATTTAATTACATGAAGTTGGGAACGCTGATATGAATAGTGTTTACAGACATTTTTGAATAATCTATCCTTGTCAACAAAGGTAATGCAGAATAAATAAAAGAATAAAAACAAAATATGAACTATCCCACTAATCAGAAATATTTAATATCTACTTTTAATATAATGGTGCATTTATTTCCAAGAATGAAAACATGCTTTACACTGAATTGTTTTGTATCTTGCTTTTCCTAATCATTGTCATATTTTAATAATTTTGATGATTGTCAGCATGGATTCTTTGTCTAATCTCTCTTCAAACCCTAAACCTTTCCTTTCTTTACAATAAGTGTGCCACAATTTTTTGTTTTGTTTTGCTTTTACTTGAATAAAATGTAAAATGAAGCATAGAAAGGAAAGAGAAGGGAGCCAGGAGGGCAGACTGAGAATGAGCATGACAACAGGGTAGGCTTTAGGTTACAGAGTGAGAGTTAAGAGGGCTCTTTGGACATAAAAGATGTTTGAGATACAATGAATGGAATTTGGAGCAGTGAACTTTAGAATAACAGAGACTGTAGTATTAGGGTCATATGGGAATAAGATTCATTTATCCTACCTCATTTGATTGATGGGGAAACAAATGTTTACCAAGCTTAAGGTCTTCTTTAGGGCAAAGACACAGTTTGAGGCAATGCTGGGAAGGAAACCTACATCTGATGATTCCCAATCTTAATTTCCTTCCTTGAATCTTGGATGCATAAAAAAACTGAAGAGCAAGAGGTGTGTACTGTTCCCTTAAGGACTAAAAAAGGACATGGTGGAAATCAGATGGTGGCTCAAAGAATATCCTGATACAAGGTTCAGTCAGAGCTGGCTGGTGCTCAGAAAAGTTAAGGAAAGAGGAAAGTAGAGCAGAGTAGCCCTTGCTGGGTGCAAAGTGATGAAGACTATGTACAAACCACTACCCTTAAATGGGATTTTCTAGCTCAAGAACCACTGGTTCCAGAATTGTCAAAATTCTAGAGTGAAAGCTACAATATATTGTTAACCCACCCATGTATATTAGTAAATGAAACACTGTGGAGTTAAGCATTTGCCCATTTGATGGAAGGAGTACCAATGCTTGTCACAACCAATTAAGCTTATCACATCATTTATTGTCCTTGAAGCAAAGTCCATTTATCCAAAGTATAACTCTAAAACACTACAAACCCTATATCTTTTGGACATCAGTGTGGTAAGAGCCTATTGTTCTTGGTACACCATTTCTCAGTGGTCTTATTTAATCTAGCATGAACTTGAGACCAGCACCATTGGCGGGGGTGCGGGGGGTGTCAGAAGCTGGAAGATGGGAAATAGAGAGTAAGGGGTTATGGTGAAATACTATAATATTTTTAAAATTTACCAAGGATTACTCTTCATCTGAAAAACAAAAAGCACTGCCCAGAGCTTAGATTTCATTATTTGAACCAATGTCACCTTAATTAATGCCAAATGCATTTTTGTTTCTCAAGAATTAGACCTCCCAGATTTAAAACTAGTTTTTACATTTTTATTTGTTTGCTAAGGCTCACCTTGACCTTATCCTGCCCCATGGACTTGAAGAACTTTCCAATGGATGTCCAGACCTGTACAATGCAGCTGGAGAGTTGTAAGTCACATTGTTGAAATGACTGCCTGCTTGTTTTAACCAATGACATGATTCTTTTAGTATTTCATTAAGGAGAAAAGATCCTTAAGACTTATTCTCTGCTTACTAATCCTTAATGACTGAATGTAAGGACAAATAAAAGTGTGTGTGTGTGTGTGTGTGTGTGTGTGTGTGTATGTGTGTGCACGTGCCATATAAAAAGCTCATCATCAGTATAGCATAGACAATCTTTCAAAGTAAAATGCCAGATAACTTGCTCTTCTTCAACAAAACCAAGCCCAATTTAGTAAGCTTTTCTTTGAAATGAAAATGTTCCCTGGGCAAACTAAGATTATTAGTCATTAAACCTTTATAATGAATCACTCTTTAATCAGAAAATTGTATTTCTTTCCATCTTATGCCCATATAGACCATCACCTCAAAGGAATTCTGGCAGGGAAGGATAATTGCTTTGAGAGCAAGACACAAGGGCCCTTAACCATAGGAGGATGCAAGAACAAGGGGCAGGAGATTGAGATGGAATGAGATAGAATACGAGGCATCTCTCTAAAATAAACAGTGGCTACACAAAGGCATGGTGAAGCAAGTAGAAAAATGCCATCTACTTTGTCCCCTTTATGCCCTAGCCCTTATACCACTGAAATCTTTGACATATGCTATAAATTGCTGATGCCTCCAAGGTAATGGGATTCTCAGTTAAGAGATATGAAATTTTTCTGGCTTGCTCTGTCAGTTTCTCTGTTTGTAAAATGCAGAGAATAATAAGTGCTACTGACCTACAGGAATGTTAGGAGATTTAATGAGGTAGGGGCAAGGAATACTTTTAACTTCTTGCTTTAGAAAAATAATATGTGTAAAAAGACACATCAACTGTTATTTAAAAACAGGCAGTAACAAGGTTTCCTTCTGATCATTTAAAACCACTGCAGATTTTTCTTGAAACTTCCTATGGAAATAAACAAAATAATGAAACATCTTTAAGAAGTTGTCAGAGATAAAATGAGAAATTTCTGATTTATAACAGGCTTTATGTATTCATCTTTCCCCTGTCACCCCTTCTCTTGAGAAGAAAGTTGAAAAAAACATTTTCTTACATGATTCCTTCTTTGTGTCTTCTCTACTGCTCCAACCTTTCACCTGTCTCAACCCAACACTTTTATTTTCTCTGTAAAACATCAGCCATAGCTGTCAACTGAGGCTCATCGAAGGCTTAAAAAACTTGAATTAGCAAATATGCTTAGGCCTTGCAAGATCTAGAAATAATGAAATCAAAGAAGTTAGTGCTTACCACTAACTTTGCATGTGAAATGTGGGAATTACTTTTTACTTTTCTATCCCAATATTACCTTCTTCTTTTCCACCTCCTTGCCTCTACTGTCTGCCCCATGCTGGGACTTCAGGGTGGTTGACAAGGACTATTATTGTGGTGGCCATTGAGAAGCTCACCAGACAAGGAAATAGGGTATTTGGTGAAACTTTGAGGAATATGCTGGAGGTACCCAGGATGTACTCACACAGAGTTACAGTGGAAGAGATAGGGTTTGCCATTTTCTTTCTGGACCATCAATGCTTGTTACAGGACCTTGTTTGTAACTCCTTCCTTTACATATTTTTATGTTTTTGGTTGTGAATTTAAAAGGTGGTCCAAAAAAAGAGGAAATTAGATTGTAATTAAATTTGCCATTGATTTCTGGGTAGCTTTGGTGAGTCACTATCTTGTGGTAAATAAGAATAAGAATCTATAAACTTAATAAACATGCTTGAGGTTATTAGCCAGCCAAGACCTCACATAATATTCTTTGTCCTTATCACTCTCATTTTAAAAGTTCAGATATCACAAATAAAGGTTGGGGGGTAGAGAAATGATATGTGAAAGAAGAGTAGCCTTCATTTCTTGGGTGGAGAAAGATGCAGAAGCTATTGACAGATAGTGATCTAGTTAGCAGGAGCTTGGACACTAAGAGCTAACTTTGGTTTACTAAACTTATAATAGCCTTACTTTGGACAGTTCAAGTCATATAGCAATATGATTTTCCATAACAGGGAATCTGTTTTACTTCATATTAATAATTCTGCGGAGTGGGCCCATTTAGCAAGACACTAGCACAAATGAATATTCTTAATTTGCATATTCCACAATTTCCTCTTAGGTTACCTGCCTATAGCCTTCCCCACTTGCTAAAGTAGAAGGACTTTAACATAAGCCTTCTGAGAGTAAAGCTAATAGACCCTAGGAGGGAGAAGGGCCAAGTCTACAATGGAAATATTTTAGGCAGGCCCATGATGAATTCATTATCATTAAAGAAAAGAATGGCTTTCATTTGAAGTACTAAGACTGGCACTGGGAATTGGATTGTTTTATTGGATTGCCAAAGACACAGCTCTTGCAAGTAAAGACAATCTTCAAAGGATTTTTATGTTTGTTTACTTGTTTGCTTTTCAGAAAGAGTTAGTGAATAAAGAGGCAGAAAAAAATAGACTTTATAGATTCCATTTTCTCATTACACATACATGCATGTGCATGCGCACACACACACATACACACACGCGAACCCATCCAGAAGTAGCTTTCTGTCTTCAATTTCTTTGGCTCCAATGACATGTAGCTGTCATGATGATTGCAGTTCTTTTATTTAGAATACTCTTGAATTGATCGAGCATGTGTCTGCTTTAGACGGTTTCTTTGTTTATTTCTTTACATGGCTAGACTTTCAAGCTTTCTGGAAAAAACATACTCAGTTTTTCACTATGATTTCTTTACTCTAGTTGGGTACACGATGAATGACCTGATATTTGAGTGGTTAAGTGATGGCCCAGTGCAAGTTGCTGAAGGATTGACCCTGCCTCAGTTTATTTTGAAAGAAGAGAAGGAACTTGGCTACTGTACAAAGCACTACAACACTGGTAAGATTTCTTTCAGCTGCTAAAGCCAAGTGAGCACCATTTGCAGCTGCGGGTATATATCCTATCACCTTAATTGCTGCATATTTACCAAGCAAACAGAGCTACATGGCATGGACTCAGTTTGGCTCAAAACCCCCTCAACAGATAAGATTCCTATATCCTCCGGAATAGGTCAGCGAACACAACAGATAATTTCTCCAGGACGTAGAGAGGAGGAGAGAGGATTGGGAATCTTTTTCTATTCTCTTGTTGGCCATCTGTTGTCAAATGAGTCTGAGGAAAGGTGTAGGACAGCTCATTAGTGGTGCAGAAAACATATCAATTCTGGCCCCTTCCTGGCATCCACTCTTGACATTGGATCCTCAAGTCAACTTGTGTTCTCTGCCTTAGTAGAAGAAAGGGATAATAACATAGGTCTTTGTAAACCCAGAAATAGAGCTGTTATGCTCTTCAGTCCCAGACAGCAATAGCAGTTTGGATGACAATCAACTGGCAGGAATTCAGCTGGCTCTAAAGTCATGTGTTATCAGTAGTGCTGACAGACACATGGGGTGGGGTCAGGGAGGAGAATTTGAGGTGGTAGCAACAAGTGGTCATCTGTTGTTGCCTGGAAGATTATGCCTGCCTAGTAAAGTTGGTAGCTTTACCTATGAACGTCCTGGTCTTTGATACCATGCAAGCTGATCAAGGAGAGACAATCAAGACATGATGGTTAGTCCAGGTCCCTTGCTGAGGAAAATGATTCATGAACACTTGTTCTAGCAGTCAACAGTAACTTCCTGTAAAGTAACTAAAACCTGATTCCAAGGTGTTGTTTCTAACCAAGAACAAATCAACCCTATCTCTTGTAATTTGTATGGACTAAGGGGTAATTTGTATGGACTAAGGACTTCTGGGGTTCTAACTCCCAGCCGATTAAAGAAGAAAAAAGTGGGAAGAGGCAGGAATATCTATCTCTTAATAATATGTTAAAAATGTTAATATCTTGATTGTGGAAAATGGCGGAATAGGAGTGCCCTCCTGGCTCTCTGCTCTCAGAGTCGGAGGTGAAATAGGCAGACTACTGCACGCGAGTGAACTTCACTTCTACAGGACCAGCTATACGAATCTACAGAGAACCATCGTGGGACACAGGACCTCAGTGGAAAACAGAGGTGAATCGGAAAACTTCTCGCGAAGTAGAGAGACTGTCGGGTGCCTTAGAGAGGGAGCCCGGTTCCTGCTCC
>CAUYRT010089535.1:0-32466 GCA_963574885.1 Lepilemur ruficaudatus
AGGTGGGATTCCCTCCTTCTTAAAAATGTTTCTAGAGCTACTAAAAAACTTGCATCACAGATGTATCTTCTCTCAGTTCCTCCTATTTGTTCTCTAATATAAGCTGCCATTATTTCCCCCTGGTGTTAATATAACAGTCTCCTAGCTTGACTCCTGATTGTTCTTTATTGCTATCCCTACCCATTTACCCAGGGTTCGGGACCTGCCTTTCTGAGTCTTCAATCTAGAGTTGTGACTTCCCTGCATAGAAAACATAGCGACCTTTCTGCCCTCAGCAAAATTAAAGTCCAAGCTCTTTAGGTGACAATAGAGGCCCTAAATAACTTGCTCCACTATCCACCTTTCCACAGCTTTTTTCCTGTCCTTGCCACTTTGTTTCCATTCTCTGTCCCCCACATGGCAGTAATGTTCTTCCATGGCTTTGCTGAAGCTGCTCTGGACATTCCCTGGAATGTCCTTTGCCTTCCTTTACATGTGGGAATCTAGTACTCATTGGTAAATGACGCTCATACTCCACAGCCAGGATTCATTGCTCCTGCCTCTATTTGAACCTAAATATAGACAGTTTATCTCAGTGCACCTTGCACTGCAGTTAGCAGCAAGGTCCTTGAGAACATGAAGCACACCTTATGTATGGTTGATGTTTCCTGTCATTTCACTGTCTGGCAAAATTTGGGGAGATTAATATATAGTTGTTAAATTTAGTTGTTATAATACAGTATTACAAAAGAACTCTGAAATTGTAGGAATCCATGTCTACTAATTATAGTAGAAATAGAAGTAATAGAAGTAATAGAAGAAAAAATACATACACAGATATTATGCATAGACATATATATAGTTCCAAAATATTCCAAAATATCAGGTATTTTGGAAAAGTCATTTATATCTGGGCAGCTGCTACGAGAGAGCCTTAGGAAGTATGATAACAATGCTAGGACCAATTTTTAATACCCTGATATCCAGCCCCCATGAAGTCTTCTGTTTAAATCAGTAAACACGATTTTGCAGAAATGGGGATGGGAAGAAGTGACCCTCCCTACTATCTTTCAGTCAATATTCCAGACAAAGCAGGGCAACGGCAGCAATGACAGGTGCTGGGAAGCAGCAGACATAGGTAATAATTCTCAGATCTACTGAACGGCAAGACCAGTTCACTATTGGGAGTAAGAAAAGATGTATGAAATATACAATTATCAACAGACCACAGTCTTTCCTTAGGATCAGACGAAACCAACATTCTTTACAATTTCACTAACACTGATGAGTGAGCAAGAGGTTGTTTCTATGATTCGCTTCCTGTATAATGGACAAGAAGTTTTAAATTATTCCAAGAGAAACTTACTTTTAAAGGATGTTTCAAAGTAATGCTTCCTAAATTTAAAAATGTTAATGCTTTTTCTACTTTGTATGGAGTTACAGAAAATGAAATGATCCAAATCCAAACCAATTAGTGGAGTCTAATTTTAATAAAACTTCTTTTGCTTTTATCTCATTTTTGCTTCTTATTCTGTTATCTGGTTACTCAACAAGAGGTAATTTTTCAGTAGTGAACCTTGAAAAATATCCCTGGAGATTTTTTTTTTACTTTTAGATCAAATAAATTCTCAGTTTAATATCCTGCTAGAGCTTTGTAGATATTGTTTTTCCCTTTTCAGTTTATCAGATGACAAATGCCTCCTGAAAAAAGACTTTCTGCTGTGCAAAGAAGTTACGTGAAGTCCCCAGGAAAACATGCATCAAAAATAAGTTGAAATGTTAAAGAATAGGTGAAAACAAGGATGAGACTGATTAAAGAATAGAAGAGTAGAGAAGAGAGTGAAAACCATCTTCCCATGTAAAGCAAACCCTTGTTAATCATTTAACAGGTTTGTAGAAAGCTGAGGTCTTCTCTGGTACCGACTTGGAGATAATACGAAAGCAACACCTGGATTAAATTAAATCTCAGGTGATGCCTTTCTGGTAAGGACTAGGAAGTACACAGTTGAATCACATAATTCAAGAGCTGATGGTGTTTTTACAAAGCTGACTGCTGTATGAGATCTGATGTGTTATCAGAGCAAACAGGATACGCTGGGGAAAGTCATGCGAGGACACAAGGAATCATAGCCACAAAAAATGCAGCAGGAGGTTTGGAAGCAGCTGCCATACACAAACCCACTTTGCGATACCGAGATAACCTCAACGGAGAAGCTGGGTTAGTTACAAGGCACACAGAGTTATACACAGCTTCCTATTAGCTCTACCTGAGTTCAGTAACAGTAAGATTGTTTCCAGGTATGGAAAGCTGGTTATTCCTGATGCTAGATTACGCTGTTAGCAATCACTTATTTTGTGGAACAACTTAATGCAGCCCATACTTCTGGCCATGTGAGTTTGGGGCTGCAATCCAGGAATACAGGTTACCCCGGAACCAACAAAGTCATAGTCTTTGACTCCTAAATGCTATTGGTAAATTCATTGGATATCTAATTCCCAATTTTGTACCACGTAGTGAAAATGGTCTTATTATTTAGGGACTTCTTGGTTGCTACTAACTTGGCTAAAAGAAGAAGACTTAATAGCTCACATAACTAGGCAGGTGAGGAGTGTTGTTAGAAAGGACCAGAACAGGGTCCTGGTGTTGCTGGCACTTTCTCTCTTCCCCTCTCACTTTATTTTGGCTTTGATTTTTGGCTTTATTCTCCCAGTCTGGATGATTTCATAAAATAGAACCATGGTTAGTAGCAGTTTCTGAGCTCACAGTTTCCCACCCTCTTAATTAGAGAGGGAAGGACTCTTCCCTAAGGCTTTCGTTTAAAAAAAATAAATCCCTGGGAAGGATCCCAATTGGCCTGGGTTGGATCATGTCCCGCCCTCTGGATCAGCCAGTGGGGCTAGGATGCTGGTTTCTGCAGCCACATTGTATGAACAATTCAACTTGCACAAGTTCAACTGTGAGGGTTAAATCGGGTGAAACAAGAGAGAGAGACACTGATCTGCATGGGTGGTCGTCAGCCATTGAGCACAATAAGTCTGAGCCAGGAGACACGAATCTGCTGCTCCCAACTGTTCCCAACCTCAGCCTCAGTGCCCAGTGCCTGTCATGCCCTGAACATCTGGAAGAAAGATCCAGAGAGTCATTTCATATCACATGGCCCCAAAATGTAACCCGGCCATGTTACCTGGTATTCAGCTATTCCCATACTGGGGGAAGAATGTCACTGTGGCCTTCAGGAAGAAAGATTATTATATTATTATGAGTATTTAAAGGATTTTCAAGGGCAATTTTACCTATAAGTGAATTTCTCCCCTACAAGCTGACATTAAAATCTAAACCCTGCTTAGGATTTACCGTGACCTCTATTATGATGGGCCCAGAGTAGGTCTGGGGGGGGGGGTCTCATCCCTCAACCAATCACTGGCGACTCAGAAGTGGGGTCCTTTAGAAAGGGAGTGGTGCCATTTAGACTTCATGGCAAGAGCTGTCAGAGGTGTGATTCCCCCTAAATGGAGGGTCCGTCTCCCAGGAGAACAGGGGAGGAGCGCTGGGAGCAAAACCATTGAGATCGTTACTTTGGGCCAACTACAGGGACTGGAGATGTCTGCGAAAGGTTTGAGTGTCTACAACATCCTCCTCCATTTTGACATTTTTTGGGGTCCACTTCCCTTCTCTGTTTCTCCCCGCGGCTCACTTCATGGCTTCCTGGCCCCCGTTAGAGCCATGGCCACTTCCGTTATTGTCCAACTCACACTCACTGCATTCCCAAACTACTGCCTGCCGTAGAGCTTGTGTGTCTCAGGGTTTTCCGCCCGCTTGTACCAAACTGTCACTCAGCTACGGAACATGTCAGCTCTGATCCGGCAGCTCTCCTGTCCGCATAGAACCAGGCCAAGTTCCTCGAGGGACAGGGAGGGACAGGGAGGGCCTCACCCACCCTGCCGCCTCCTCCCCAGTCCCTAGCCTGGCTGGTGCACCCCTCCTTGCCTGTCTACTACGCTTCCTGCCATCTCAGGTTCATTTCCTAAAGCTTCGTGGAGATCTTGCCCCCAGAGGCCACTATGGCACTTCAATTTTCTTTTTCTTTTTAAAGAATTTATTTATTTTATTTAGGTAAACTATACACATATAATTTATCATCTTTATCATTTTTAAGTGTACAGGTCAGTGGCAATAAATATATTTAGATTATTTTTGCCCCCTTCATTCTTCACCCCCTTCCTGGCCCTCTGGTAATCACCAGTCTTCTCTCTGCCTGCCCGGGGCCCACCCTGTTAGCTCCCACAGTCAGAATGTACAGTATCTGTCCTCCTGCACTTGGTTTATTTCACTCAACATGATGCCCTCCAGTTCCATCTATGTTGCTGCAGATGACAGGATTTTATTTTTTTTATGGCTGAATAATATTTCATTGTGTATAAATGCCATACTTTCTTTATCTGTTCGCCCACTCATGCATGGATGCTTAGGTTGAGTCCATATCTTGGCTATAGTGAATAGTGATGCAATAAACATGGGAGCGCTGATATCTCTTCAATGTACTGATTTCCTTTCTTTTGGATACATACCCAGCAGTGGAATTGCTGGAGCATATGGTAGTTCTATTTTAATTTTCTTGAGGAACCTCCATACTGTTTTCCATAGTTGCTGTACTAATTTACATTCCCACCAACAGTATACGAACAAAGAACAGAACTTTATTTCTCACAGTTCTGGAGGCTGGGAAGTCCAAGATCAAGGTGCTGGCGACTGGTGTGGGTCTTCTTACTGCATCCTCCCATGGTGAAGGCGGAAGGGCAAGGCAGGATAAATACTGAGTCCTCACATCGCAGAAGCATGGGAGAGAGAACCAACTCCCACAAGTGCTTTTCATTGCAGAATCAATCCATTCTCATTAGGGCCCACCTTCCAATACTATTGCATTGGGGATTATTCCAATACATGAATTTTAGAGGGCACATTCAAACCATAGAAACAGTTATGTATTTTATATAATTTTCTGTGGTAGCTAAAATTTCCAGCAGTAGCTCAAACTTGCATTAAAATATTAAATATAAATAGCATAGAGGACTTTCTTGATTTGTTCTTGATTTTAAAACCATGCTTCTACATTTCTATCAGCATGTATGATATTCACTGTAGATTTTAAAATATATATTCTTTACTAATTTAAGAATGTTCCCTTCTATGAAAAGACTGCTAAAACATTTCATCATCATTGAAAATTAAATTTTTTCTAGTGCTTTTTCCCCTGCATGTACTTAGATTTTTTCCTTCAATCTATCATTGTGATGACTTACATTAATGGATGTGGTGAATTACCATAATAGAACAAAGCATCAATATTCTCACATGCAAACTCCAGAAAATAATGTTTACGTTGTAGGATTTTTACAAGAATTAAATTAGAGAACTCCTATGAAGAATTGCCAGGTAGGCACAGAATAAATGCCCCTTCTCTTTCTTGTTCCCCTACAGATCCACTCTCTACTCTGGCTCTGTGCCCTGTGACTGTGCTAATGGCCAAGGGCTCCTTTGCTTCTCTCCCTGGTTAAGTTCAGCCAATGGAAGGTGGCAGCAAGCTGCTGAAGGATTGGAGTATTTATTCCTCCAGCCATCTCCTTACTAGGCCACAGCAGGCCATCTTCATCTTTCTACTGAAGACCTCAGCCCTCTCCACAGAGCTGCCAGATCCAGTCTCTGCTAACTACAGCTTTCTGCCTGTCCCTTTGAGCAGAGGACAGTGCTCCTTTCTCACCCACTGTTACCAGCCTCTGGGTGCTGCTCAAAGGGACAGGAATTATTCATTCCATCCCACTGTAACCTGGATATGGATATGGATGGTTTTTAAATCAAGTATTTCTGATCAAACATCTATTCATTGTCCTGAGTGATTTAAATGATTGGATCAATAATTATCTCTAATAGCATCAAAACTGTTTTTTCTGTTATGCATTTGAACTACTTGATGATTTCAAACCAGAGTTAAATAAGCAATGAATATAAAGAGCCTCGCATGATGCTTTGAGGCATTATAAAGACTATAACACTTGTTTAAAAGAAAGAACAAAAGGCTTAGGAAAGGCTTTCAGTAGAAATTTGAGCTGTTGCAATAATTTTGAAGCTCACTGTGTGCTGCAAACTCAGTATTACCTCCACTCTGTGATATTATTATGGAAATTATAGAGCAGAAGTCAGATCTGGAAAGCAAAGATATGGGAAATTATTTAACATATCCAAAGGTACCCACATCTACCCTAATTTTCCTATTGGTTATGCCAACAATCTTTCTTATCTTGGAATGTCTTCTATAAGTTTTGTAAAAGGTCATAGACTTCATAATTGGCTAGGTAGAATTTAAGTAGCAACTGGGGAATTTTTAAATAATCAGCCCAGTGAGAAAACTGTAGCAATCATTCATTTGATGATATTTCTTCTTGTAGTATATTTTGAATTATCCTAAGATGAAGAAACATTTCAGGTGAATTTTAAAGTCCAAGGTACCACAACTATAGTTTTTCAGCTCTATTTTTAGGTGTTAAACAAATATCTCAGCAGAAAATGATAATTGTAAACAATAATCGATAGGCCAACCTCTTCCTCAGTGTTCAAAATTCTATATTTAATCTATATAAGGTGAAAGTTGGCCTTCCTAATAAGCTATCTATGAAAATGAACTATCTAGCAGAAAGTAAGAGAAATAAATTCACAGCACATAATTGCCCCTTTGAAGAGAAAACTCACAACACAACTGCCCTTTGTTTTGCTTAATTAAACACCTGGGACTTAACTTGTTATCTCTAAAAGTTTTTTCACAGCCTTCAAGAGCCCTAAATGGGCAGTAGGGGGGTACAAACTCTCTGCTCCAGCTCTGGCAAGACCAATTGCAAGGACTTTGATAAGCAAGCAGCACAGAGAAGAAGAAAAAAAATGAAAAATTACACGTAGCAGTTTCAGAGCTCTTTTGGCTATCAGTTGGCTGCAATCACTTTGTTTTTCTTTGCTCCTAAATAAAAACCCTAAACCTCTACCACCCTTTGTATGCTGATACTTCTTTCTCTTGTGTCATGCCCTACCCGCATTTGGGTAGTAAAACAAACTTTCTTTAAAACTATTCTAATATTTAAGATGAAGTAAATTTTTCTTCTATATATTTTAATCTTTGTGTGAGAAATCTTTCTCCAACCCAAGCCATGAGCTCCTCATGAGTCCCCACCCTAACACAAGTACAATGTAGAGTCCTATTCAGGAAAAACAGACAATATGATATCATTGTATTTGGTTATTTGCAGAAATATTCAAGAAACATAGTTTCAAAATAGACCCTAAACATAGGGTCACATTATTGGATCCTTCATATTCCATCTTCCTCACTAGTAATGTTAGAAGTAATATTGCCTTCTGTTTAGTAAAGTATATAGAAGCTCTGATAATCACATAAAAATAAACCAAATGGAAAACACAGAATGTAGAGATTCTCTGGATTGGCTCATTTAAAATCCCTCCAACACCATTCTGCTGTGCCTTCCTGTTCTGTAAAACAATTGTGTTTCTCAGTCTTTCTTAAGGTAGAATTCCAGATCTAACTCAGGTTCTACTGTGGAGAGGCTCTCACATGAGAGTTTGATCCGTAGCTGAGTTATGTATAGAGAGAGGCAGGCTTGGGTGTCCATTTTGCTAATAGAGATCATAGTAGAGGTGGCACGTCCATGGTGGCAGCTGGGGCGGTGGCTTTCTCATTGGACAGCTTTCTGTTGCAAAGAGGCAATAGCTCCCGGAAGCTCAGTCTATTCTGCAATCATCCCAACAATTCTGTGAGCTGTCTATAGCCCTCAAACAATCTCTGTCTTACACTAACAGAGTGGATGATTCTGACATTAAAACCCCTGCCTAAAACGGGATTGTAGTATCATTGCATTCTCAGCAGAGCTGAAGTGAACAGTAACAGGAAAGGAGTTTGCCCTTGGAAATATACACTTCAAGATGGTTGGTGCACTGCCTCTGCATCAGACACAGCGTAAGCTGCTCATAGTGCAGCCCCCACGGAACTGCCCATGTGAGTTTGTAGACATGGGTGTGGGGAGTCGGATGGGGTCAGGGGCGAGGACAGGTTGACAGATAAAAACAGCCAAATAGTAAACGTGGTTGTAAGTGCAACACATAAAGCTCGCCACTCTTGGAAGCCTTTTCAAATTAGACAATTTAGGAAAAAAGAAGAGAGGAGGCAGAGGAAAGCAGGAAGGGAAAATAGGAAAACGGGGGAAAAATAAAGGGGAAGAATATCTAACACTTTATAAATATTCGCTCTGCATAATGCATAAGCATTGTCTTATTTGAAATGTCATCAAGATATACCAAATAGGTCAGGAATATTGATCCCATTTTAGAGGTGAGAACATCAAGCCTCAGAGTCTGGGATCAAAACTCACACCAGGCCGAGCATGGTGGCTCACCTCTGTAGTGCCAGCACTTTGGGAGACCAAGAGGGAAGACTGCTTGAGCCTAGGAGTTCAAGGCTGCAGCGAGCTATAATCCTGCCACTGCACACCAGCTTGGGTGACAGAGCAAGACCCTGTCTCTAAAAATGATAATAATAATAATAGTAAAAAACCCACAAATCCATCTAGCCCCACAGCCCATACTATTTTTACTTTGCTCTAGTGTGATAGGGGTGAAGAGAAACTTAGTCAAATTTCTAATTATCCTTCCAAATTTATGCCTAACCTAGGTATATACCGATCGGAAGATTTGACTGTAGAATGAGATTTAGAACTGTGAGCGCTTTTTCCCTTGGACTTTAACTGGAGCTTCCTGATTTTTTTCCCTGCCACATAAATTCTAATCTTTATACTTTGGATATTTAAATTGGGCAAATATGAAATGAGGACGTGTATGTTTCTGGATATTTCCTCCCATTCCTAATTTTGGCTGATTTGGCCTGATAGTGTCTATCAATCACTCTGTGGGATGGGGAAATGTAGAGTTGGGAGGAACAAGTTTGCCAGAATGAACTGTGCATTAACAACAACACACAATTTCCTTGCAGATTTAACCTAAGCAACCACATAAATGAATAACTTTTTTAAGGACAAGTTGTATCATCAACAGTTTACTTAATTTATTGTGACCGTTATTTCAAATTATTAATCATATAACACATTACTTGAGTAATAAAAACACTAATAACAGGAGACTTCATTGATATTTCAGATCAAGTGAGGGGTGCATGTGTATTCACCAGGCATTTGTGGATTTTGTGTGTATGTGTGTTGGGGTAACTTATTCAGGTAAACTTTCGGATTCTCAAATGTGAAGAGATTAAATTCCATATGGAGTGTGAAAAAAGTATTCAGTTAGTAAATGTTGCCTATTCTGAAAAAACAATGGCTAAAATTTATTTTAGGTTAAGTTATATACTACAGCTAATTTACATGTCTGTCCTTTTGTGGGGCACCCTCTTACATGTTAATCTAGCGCCCTCTTGTGTAATAAGTTTTAATAAAGTTTGAGAATCAGTATTTATATATTAAATACCATGTTCTTATTTCTAATTTCAAAAGGAATATAGTCATTGGATAGTGGTATTATGTTATCTTCTTTGTATTTTTTTTTTTGTATTTCCAAAGTGCATAATAAAAATATAGAAATGAACAAAAAACACTTTTATGAATCAAGATATTTCTTTAGAAAATCATATTCTGTCTTAGGAGGCAATGGAAAAATAATGTTATAGAGCAGGACAATTCTTTCTGATCAATTCTTGGACTGTTAGGCGAGAAGGAAAGTGGCGATCCAGTGAGGGACAGGGAATGGCTGGCACTTGTGTTCCTGGTGTGGTGTTGCTGTCCCTGCACCGGGGGGCACTAGGCTAAAGGGCAATGCTAGTGCTTTACCCAGAGTGCAGTGCTCTCACAATCATTCCTTTTTTAGGAAGTCTCATGTGAAAATCAATGCAAGAGGTGGGTGCCGCATATGCAGTCAAAGGCTGGGGAGGGGAGGCCCTGTCTGCTAGCCCCTCATCCAGCTGGCAGCTGAGGCTGGTGTGGTTTGTGAGTCTTTGGGCTTCTCAGGATCATAGTTTGACAACACAATTATAGACGTTCCTCCCCACGGTCACAGGTTGAATTGTATCTTCCAAAATTTGTATGTTGAAGTCCTAACTCCCTAGCACCTCAGAATGTGAACTTCTGTGGAGACAGGGCCTTAAATAGAAGTTATCAAGTTAAAATGAAGTCAGTAGGATGGCCTCTAATCCAATACAACTAGTGTCCTTATTAAAAAGGGGAAATTTGTGAAAATATCACAGATTGGAGTGGTGTTCCTTCAAGTCAAGAAACACCAAAGATTGCCAGCAAACCACCAGAAGCTAGGAGAGAGGCATGGAACAGATTCTCTCTCTCAGCCCCCAGAAGGAACCAACCCTGATGATGCCTTGATCTTGAACTTCTAGCCTTTAGAACTGTGGCAGAATAAATTTATGTTGTTTTAAGCCACCCAGTTTGTGGTGCTTCATTATGGCAGCCCCAGTCTGCTATATGGCACAGTGAGTTGTTACTGCTGGCTGAAGTAGCACAGCCAACACAGACTTCAGGTTTAGGCTGAGCAATTAAAAATCCCCAGAGATATGACAATGTTGTAATATAATGTATTGGGGGTTCATAATGCCCCCAATATAACCAAGTCCCCGGGCAGTATGCACTGCAAGAGATGGGAGAGACAAAGACATGGACACAAAAAGCAAGGTGAAAGGAGATAGGTCAGGGGACCACCAGCATTCCTGTAAGCCAGGTGGTACTGACTGAAAATTAGCACCTGTTTTTATTCTCTTTTTCATGCTATGGATTACAATGATTTCATGTGAAAAGCTCGTGGGTTACAATGTGTAGAAGTTTCAAGTCTCCCCTAATAGTCACAAGATGTCTTAGCTAATTACTCTTTTATCCATAGAAGCAGGAACACATAGCTCGTTACTAAGCACAACTATGCCTTAAGGTATGTATAGATAATATCTCTGAACTCTGCAGCTGTGGCCCATTCAATTGAGCAACAAAGAGATTAGTACTTCTTATTGGGAGGTTAGCTCCCCATTAACTGAGGCGTTCTACTGAGAAAGAGGAGGGAAGGAACTCAACCTGGTGTTTAAGAGTTGGAGCCTGGCATCCCTTCTCCCAGGCTGACGTCTTGCAATCTTCCTTTACAGCTGTGGGTGGCTTTCATGTCAAGCGGCTTTTTAGGGATGAGGCTCATCAGGCTTTAAGGTAGCAGTCTGCTTTGCTATACTCCCAGATTGCTGGAATGTCCCCAACTAGGCAGTTAACTTCTGCCCTTATCTCCAGCTCCTGCTCAGGCAGCATTTCTTCACCTCCTCTCTTCCGACAGCCTCAGAAATGGGGTCCCTAAGCCCTGGTGGTCTTATTCCCATCAATAATGCTAACTATTCCATTGTAGAAAATAATTAACTCAGTGAAAATGTGTTTTCTAATTTCCCAGCAGCTTTTGAAATATTTATTTTTATGTTGAATTATTTTAAAGCAATTTCTAGACATCAAAACATTCCACCATATCAGTTGCACCATTTAAAAATAAAAGTTCATTAACTGCCTCTTTTAAAAATAAGAGCATTTTCATATGTATTCAAACTAACATTCTCTCACTTTAAAAACATTGCTTTAAAATCTTCAGTCTTATCTAATAAGCAGCCCACACTTAAATTCCCCTAAGTGTCCACCAAATTACATATACCTGTCTTGTCCAAAACTGAATCCAATTTAAGACTACACATTGCATTTGTCTGCTATTTCTTTAAGTTGCTTTTAATCAGGCCAGTCACATTTTAATGGCACTGTCTTGCTGAAGAGAATGGTTCACAATGAAGAGAATAACCTCAAATTCTGATTGTTTCCTTGTGGCATCATTTAGCTTGTTTCTGTAAATTCAAACTTAAATACAAGGCTCTATTAGAGTTTGGCTAGAATACATCACAGATGTGGTGTACTTCATATTGCATCTCATGATATCTGGTTGTCCACCAGTGAGATGCTGAGAGACTACTGGCTGTGGGGAGAACATCTTGATCTCTTCATTGCAACCAGAAAAGAATCTCTGTGGGGTTATTGTGGCCCCGCACAAATGTCCATTGTCCCATCAATCATTCATTAATAGTGTCAATGCCAGTTCTTTGCCTGAACCAATAATTAAGTGTTGGAAAATAATTATTTCCTAATTCTATCATTTCACATGTGTCAGTTTGGGGGTATTCTTCATTAACTGGAGCTACCTGGTTGCCCTGCCGGAAAGCAGGATTAAGGGTTTATTCTTTTCCATTACTCAAAAATTTTCAAAATAAAGATTTAGTTTAGGCTGGGTGCCGTGGCTCAACCTGTAATCCTAGCACTCTGGGAGGCCAAGGTGGGAGAATTGCTTGAGGTCAGGAGTTCAAGACCAGCCTGAGCAAGAGACAGACCCCCTCTCTACAAAAAATAGAAAAAATTAGCCGTGTGTGGTGGTGGGCACCTGTAGTCCCAGCTACTACTCAGAAGGCTGAGGTAGGAGGATCGTTTGAGCTCAAGAGTTAGAGGTCGCAGTGAGCTATGATGATGCCACTGCATTCTAACTGGGGCAACAGAGCAAGATTATGTCTCAAAAAAAAAAAGTTAGTTTGATAATTGCTTCAAATAATGACAACTGAAGTCCTTTTGTTTTTGACTTTTCCTTTTGTTAGTATCATTATGGACTTGAATTTTTAATAAATTCAATGAATTTCAATAAACTATGATCATAGGGCAGGGGTGACTATTCAAATGGTCACAAATGTAACCAGTGGAAGACACTCAAAGCTGGCTCCTGAGTTTTTTTTGACATGAATCCATTTATCTCTGTAAGTTTCTTTGCTTGCTTTTGGGCATGACATCCCTTTAGTAGGGAAATAGTATGAGTGCTTTGGTTTGAGTGATGCTGTTCCCTCCAAAATTCCTATGTTGAAACTTTATCACCAATGTAATAGTACTAAGAGGTAGTACCTTTTAGAGGTGATTAAATCATGAAGGCCAAGCCTTCATGGATGGGATGAGGGCTCTTAGAAAAGGACGTGAGGGAGTAGGTTCATACTCTTTCACTTGTCCACCATGTGAGGGAGAAATATTCCTCCCTCTCACCCTTCCATCTCTTCTGCCACATGAGGACACAGCAACGAGACGCCATGTTGGATGCAGAGAACAGCCCTCCCCAGAAAACCAAACCACCAGTGCCTTGATTGTTGACCCCCTGCCTCTAGAACTATGAAAAAGTAAACTTCTGTTCTTTATAAATTACCCTGTCTCAGACGTTTTGTTATATAGCAGCACAAATGGACCAAGCCAGCCAAAATCCCTGTTCTAAGAGTACTGCTAATTGCTAATGCAGTGGCATTCCATCTTGGTATTTCCATGAACAAAGTTACAAGATAAATATAGTTCAAAAACATGAGTCCCTATTGCTATTTCCAATTCAATTTTATCATTACAGTGTTTTTACTTAATTTTTAAAATTTCACAAATTTATCTCTCTCCTTCTATTTTATCCTAAGATATAAAGAAAATACTTTTAAGAAACAATACCAACTCTACTATTGAAAAAAAGTTTTAGAAATTTTTTCTAATTTTTTTATCCTTAGAATGCATCCCATTAAGAATGTACAGTCAAGGTATTTTGTTTTAAACTCATTTGAAATATATCTTTTCTCTGTGGAGTTAGCCTAATGATCTAACATACAATCAAGTTCACTTCTTTTGTTTGGCTTTCCAGTTTAGCAGCTGAGATTTTAATGACATTCTATTATTTAGTAGGTGATGACTCAGAAATCAAATCCAAATTTAAAGTCTTCCTTTCTCCCCTCACTCGGCCTCCTTTCTCACCACCACAGGTAATCATTTTTAATGATTCTTTATCTTCATAATGTTTAATTTTGCAAGCGTATTTTTGGTCTTATTTCTCTCCATTCTTACACAAAGAGTAGCATATTATTTCTTGTTATACTGCTTTGCTTTTGCATATAGCAATACATCCTGGTGATCTTGCCATGACAGTGTATCTCCAACTTTTTATGATTGCATACAGTGTTCCACTGGATTCCCTAATTGATCACCTTTTGAACATTCTCACTATGTTTAGGGACTATGTATCCTCATAGATAAAGCCCCCCAAAACTTATTTTCATGTCCACCTTGCAACAATGACATACATGTGTTTCCTGGTCTCCTCCAATCAGGCTGAACTGCAAGGGCACCTGGGCAAGGAGGCTTTGCATAATGCCCATTTTGACAGCATTGGTGGCAGCAAGGTTGTCAGGCTTTTGAGTGGTTGGTTCTCAGATCGGTTTCTCGTGCAGAAGTAGATGCGTGATTATGGCACTTGCAGATGCAAGAAAGTCCACTTCCTGGCCACAGGCCAAACAGCAGCATCGGGTGCTGTGTGGGCAGCACTCCTGGTGAGGATCTCCATGTCAGGCCCTCTCTGCAGTGATGTTGGGAACTTCTTCCCAGAAGCTTAGTCTTGAGCCTGCTGTTCCAGCCCAGAGAACACTTCTCTGAGTGGACTGGGATCCTTTCCATAAATTCCTTTTTCAGCTTAATTGACAGGAGTATGCTTTTTTTGCTTACATCTAAGAACTCTGACCTAAATACTCTTTATGAAAAAATAATGACTAACAATACTAAATATAGAAAGTGAGAAATGTTCCTCTGTCCTTTCATCATCTGTAATAACTTTGACCTACTATCTCTCAGCCTATCCTTGACACTTCTTTTATCCTCGTTATTCTGCTTTTAAAAAAACACCCGCGTTTTGAATTCCCTATTTTGCTTCTTCCTCGTGTGCCAGGATGGCAATTGGATATGTTAAGCTGAAGGTCAGCCCTTGATCCATCAGCACTTCCCAGGACTCATTATTCTTCTCCCTTTGTTTGGGCGGCAAAGATGACTTTATGAATGCACTGCTCTCAAGGAAAAAATGGTACAGACAGAAGAGTTAAATTCCTGACTTTTGAGTTCTTAAGGAGATGCTTGTAAATCTTTCTCAGTAAGGAATATGTTCATCTTCAAAACATGATTTTTAATTCCCAGAGCCAGATGTTTGAAGGTACCAAGAAATCTGGAGAAGCCCTGAGGTGATGCGGGAGGACTGGAGAGAGATTGGAACATCTGGGCACCCAAGAGCAGAGGGGCACAGCAGAAACTGTCAACAAGGGACTAAAGGAACAACTACCATCAGCAGCAGCAAGTGTCAGCAGAGAAGACAGATGACAGATCCTTGCCTGCCCCTGATCCATGATCTTTGTGGTGGGTCACTTAGCCCACTGCCTGGATTAGGAGCCCAGCGATAATGTCATTCTTTCCTGTTGTCATCACCGTAATGCATAGGCAGGGGCACTCCTTGGGCTGCCGCTGGAATCAGGCACTTGCCTAATTACAGTCGGCTACCGCAGGGAGCGACCGCTGATGCCCTGGAGAGCCGCAGTGCACAGCAGTGCACTCAGACTCCCGGGTGGGCAGAGCTCAGAATAAAGTGAAATATTGCCTTCTTGGGGGCCGGGAACTGCACCCTCACTGGTGACTCCCGCAGTATCCAATGTTGGAGGAGCCTGGATAGATTCAGGAAAAGAGAGTAGAAAGAGAGGGTTCTATGAGTTGTAGAGAGAGGACTTGGACATTCAGACGTTACTGAGCTCCCAGATTCAGGTCTGGGTAAAGCCTGATGTAACCTGGACAGGCTAGTAACCAGGGTCTCAATGTTTTCTTCCTTCTCTTTTGCTCTTTGGTAGTCCACAGGTGATCTCAGGTCCTTCCTAGGGCTCCTCCCTCTGTCCACTAACCCTCCTCCTGGGGCTGGGGTGCCTCCAAGTGTAGGGTTCTCTCGTTGGCCCAAGGGGTCTCATTCCTTTTGGTTTTCATCTCTTGGATCCTATCCACTAATCCATAAAGATCAAGAGTTTTTTATGGTTAACATACACGTTTATAAATAAAAGTGTGGGGATTTGTACTCCTTCCCATAAGGTTTTAAGCTCTTATGAGAGAGAAATTCATCTTCCACAAGAGGCCTTATATTATGAATTACATATACAAGGGAGAATTTTTTTTTTTTTTGAGACAGGGTCTCACTCTGTTGCCCAGGCTGGAGTGCAGTGACATCATGATAGCTCACTGCAACCTCAAATCCTTGGGTTCAAGCAATCCTTCTGCCTTGGCCTCCCAAAGTACTGGGATTACCGGCGTGAGCCACAATGCCCAGCCTTACAGGAGAGGATGTTAAAATGTTAACTGTGTGACATCTCTGCTCCTCGATTCTGACAGGAATGCTCGAGGCTCTGTCCTCAGCATCATAGGTGAAAATATCCAACAGCACTAAATGTTCCAAACTTGTTTGTTTTTCTTTCCCAAGAGGACTGTCTTGCACTTCCCTAAGCAGTTACGCCTGGTGGTTCACCAAATCATACCCTTAACCAATAAAATTGCCGAGCAAATGACATCATAGGAGCTAAAGCTGATAACCTTTAGAACAAACCAGATTTCTGGCTTTACCTGTTGGCTCAAAGTATCTGGAGTGTTCATTCACGTTTCTCGACTTTGTTCCATATTTACTTTTATAAAAAACCTTGTACTGATTGGCAAATTAATGAAGCTTAATAAGATAATATATTTAAAGCACTTAACACAGCTTTGACACCAAGGAAGCTCTCTCATTATAAGCTCTTCTTATTACCTGATCTTTGGAGAAGTCATCTCATTTATCATTCTCTGATGTAATCACAGAGAGAAACTAATGTCAAAGTTGTTGAACAGGCCATACTTGATATTTTTAAGTATGCTCCTCTTATTTCCTCTGCACTTACTACATTCTAAAAAAATGTTCTCAAATATTAACACAGAAAGAACTACATGAAAAGAAACTTATTCTTTGTACATTCGTGGCCTCCTTTAAAAATCTAGAAAGGGCTGACCTAGTTTCTTATTTCCACAGGGACATTTTGCACAGCCCACAATTCAGTTTGACTGTTAGCCGTCATGACATGTCATATATTTTTTTATCCAAATCTAGACCTCCACACAACCCTAAAACTTGGTGAGAAAGCTGAAGTCCTTGGGAAATTGACTTGTAAGAAATTTGCCATCCATTTGGGCAGACTGCTCCTTCTGGGACGGATCTCTAATGATCTCATGATGGGATTCACATCAGGAAAAAGCGTGTAGGAGACAGTTCTCTGTCTTATACTTGCTTATCCTCCCATCAAGGATATAGTGTTACCTTTTCCCACCAGGGAGCTTTATATGAGGATGAGCTGGGACAATGTCAACGTGGTCCAGTGGTTGTCAAATGTTCTTCCGTATCAAAATCACTTGGGATGTCTAAGAAAAGACAGAATCAGAGCCTCTCCACTCTCACTCTCCCCCTACACAGAGATTCTAGTTCATTAGGTCAGGGAGAGGGTCCCAGGAATATGCCTTTTTAACTAGTGCACCAGGTGACCCATTGGCAAGTGATCAACTGCCCGAAATCTGAGAAACACTGGTAGAGTCTCTTTGCAGTCTTTGGTTCAACAAGCATTTACTGAGCGCACAGGGTAAGATTGGACATCATGAACAAACACTAATGCAGGAAGTGTATTAGAAACAGAATACAAATACTGATGGTATAACATGATCTTGCATGTGAATGCTGAATAGTTTTCAAAGCATGTTCACATCCTTTGCTTTCTTTCCGCATCAACTACGTGAGAGAGACAGAAAAGTGATTGGTATTTCCATTTCACAAAAAAAGAGAACTTAAGAAATTTCCCCAAGTTTCTATGGCTACTAGATGACAGACATGGATCATATCTAGGACTTTTGACTGCTGGGGCTGGAGGGAGGAAAACTGTAACAGGTATATCAATCCCCTGAAAGACAGGGCAAAAAGCTGTACTTACACAAATGTTCACTGCCGTGTTTATCAGAGGGAAATATTGGAAACACTCTAAATGTTCCTCAATAGCAGCCTGGTTTTTAAAAAAAAAACTATCTTGCATCCATACAATACAATATTGTGTAGTCTTTTGAAAGGATAACACAGATCTTTATTAGCATAGAAAAGTGTTTATGATGCATTGTAAAGTTTTAAAAAAATGAGTTACAGAACTCTATGTAGAGAATAATCCTTTTGTGAAAAAAATGTATGCATAAATGGGAATCTCTGAAAGGTCATTTTCTTCTAGACCTCTAGAGAGAGAGACAGAGACAGAGAAAATAAGAGAGAAAGACAGAGAGAGAGAGTAAGAGAGAGAGAGTAAGAGATACGGGTTACTGCTATTTTGCTTGGTACCCTGGGTGGGGAACAGGCACTGTTGGATCAACACTAATCAATAGAACCTTCACTGGACCCTAAATGGAACAGAGCACTAGGAGACAATTCTCTAAATTAAGGTGTATGTGAATTTGAGAAGTATCTGGTATAAAAAAAAAGATAGAAAAAACCATATTGGGGGTGACGGTCATTGCTTGGGGGCTGCTCTCCTGAGCACCACAACTCTGTTCTTAACTGTAATTATAACACATGCTATTCCTGTTCCTCTGACATATCAGCGTAACATCAATGTATATAACCAACAGTAATGAGGGTGTTAGTTTATAACAGACAAATATTATTTTTAAAAATAATAACAAAAAGATTTTTTTCTTAAAGTAGGTGAATCTTTGAGTTTTGAAGAATACAATTGGCTGGCTGGAAGGAAAGAAAAAATAAAAACATGTATTTCTTTGAAAAATAGTTTAAAAAACCTTTTCTAACTCATAATGGCAGAGCACCATAAAGATGGTATTTTATTAATATCTCTTGTATGCTTTCCTAGGACTGAGTAATGTGTATTATGAATATCATCCAACTTTCAGCCAGTCATTGTGTGCCTCTTCTGGGCAGGCCCCAGGGGTATGAAGATGACAAGACAAGGTCCCTGTCCTGGAGAAGCTGACATCTGGTGCTTTATGTTTCAGACTGCAATAAATTCTGTTCACGATAAAACAAACATAAATGCATTCCTCAAATGATGGGCCTTTATTTGCAAAAAGATAAAGAGACTAATATCTTTAGTGGCTGATTTATCATTTTTAACAAAATGAAATGCTTTTGTGCTTGTCAATACTGAAATTTATTTTTTTGGAAAACAAAAAGACTACTTTTTTCTTCACTCTATTCATGAGGACAAAAGCCCTAAAGGAAAATAACACTTCGTTCCCAGAAGTGGAATGGTTTGTAACATTTTAGCTCATAGGCCCTCCCTAAGAATCTGTTGGAAGTGAGGAACTGTCTTATGAAAGCACGTGCCCATGAAGTACTGCAGACAATTTCAGGAGCTCAGGGACCACCTAGCGTGTTCATGGACAGCAGTTAATTAACTCTGTTACAGAAGCTGATTTTTATCAAATGCATATCTGGCTATATTTATTTAGTGAATATTTGTAAAGCACCCACGCAAAAGCTCTGTGTTAGATGTGCAGTAGTTTGCGTTCTAACGAGCCTCCCAGGTGATCCCAATGCATGCTAAATTTAGAGAGCCACTGGCTTAAACCAAAATATGCCATACTCAGGCCCTGTCCCCAAGAGGTTCTGCTTTATTTGGTATGGTGTGTGAGCCCAATCATTGGTGTTTTCAGAACGTCTCTAGGAAATTCTTACATGCAAGCATAGTTGAGACCCTTTGGTTTAAAGCAGAGATGTGTTTTCTGTTTCCTGATAAACACTTATAGCCCAGAAAAAAAGAAAGTCTGTTGTCTACACCTACATATATCTGGCTCCCAGCATGCACAGTGGCACTAGGCTACAGCTCTAATGGTGTCCAGTATGAGAGGCAGTCCTGCCTCAGTCATGTGGGCACTTTGGAGGGCTGTGTTCCAATATCCACCCCCCAATCCCCACCGCTGCCAATTATTAATAATTTACTGTTCAGGAGCAGAAGACTCAAATCTTGCTTTCCAGTTAATTAATGAATATTAATGTCTCATAGAGTTTTTTGTTTGTTTGTTTTTTGTAGAAAAGGTATCTCTGAGTGTTCTGTATGAAACTAGAGGATAGGACATTCATTCTTGGGGTGGAGGCTTTTAGCTTCCAATTGCTGTCCTTAGTGGCAAATAGATCAATTTTTGTTACTGATCAGCCACTCTGCTAACAATTTCAGTAAGACACATCTGTTTCACAACTAATGGAAAAATCTTTGCTTTGATGAGTTTCTAGGCTTTCAATTCACACGGAAACCAATTTTTGCAAGTCACTGCTCTCTGGAATATCTGCATGAGGTCACCAAAGTCAGATAAAAGACACTAGTTTGCCCAATAGAATGGTCTTTATTAAATGAATACACACATATATGTTATGCATATTATATATAATTTTTAAAATAATGGCAGCCACCATTTTATTGAGCATTTATTATAGGCAGGCACTGGATTGTACATATTACATACATTAATCAAATAGTCTTTATAAGAACATTTCAAAGTTATTATTCTCATTTTATAGATGATTGTTCACAGTGACATACTGAGGATTCCAGACCTTTCTGATTCTATGAACTTTTCACAATTATTACACAATTTTCCATAGCACTGTGACAGATAGACTCAATATTTATGTCATGCTTCCGTAAGTTACCAAGAACTCCAAACTCCCGAAACTAGCTGCAAAATTCTCATCATTTCCCTGTTTCTGGGTCCCTATGAGAACTCCCTCTGTTATAAGCTGGTAAGATACTCTCATTCGATATTGGATTTATCTTGGCAGTTGTATGAGAGTCTGTAGAATTGATTAACTCAGTCACACCATCATCTATTACTGTATTCAAGTAATTTCAAGTAAAATACTGCTCTAAGAATTATCTGCTTTCTCTGGTAAGTTGAAGACAAGTTAATCATAAACAAGAAATTGTCCACCTAGGACCTGGTTAATGTGATATGTCTTCATTAAATGAGGACAAAAAAAAATCTGCCAAATCTTTACTTTTCTCAGTGACATGATTATGATCTATGGGAAGGGAGAGTTTTAGGGAAAACACAATTCTGGAAAGTACTTGCTATTTAACAACACCGTGATTCTTCAAGTATTAAAAGTTATGCTCGTTTGGCTTATAACAAAATGATCGTACTGTGTTCCCTAAGCACAAGCAATAGAAGCAAAGTCTTTCTTTCAAAAAGTTTTCCATCCACTTATTCTCTTAAAAGCCTGAAGCACTGCATTACAATTCCAAATGAAGACGTTAGAAGTCCTTTGGCCCCAAAGATTACATGACTGGTTCAGACTCATATGTGGGTGACACAATTATACAGTTCTGTATTGTATCCACAAGCCTGTTTCACCCCCTCATGTTGCAAATTTGATCCATGAATGGTAACGTAAGCTCTCAGCTTTATCATGTTGGATTATAGAGGTGCATTTTATCATAAGAAAAAAGATGGAAAATAATAAAGTAGGGAAAAGGAAAATTTCAAGCAAAAATAAAATAATTTTGACCCAGTTTCTTCATTTTCTCATAGCATCAGTGGCTTCCGAATGCTTATACCTCATGCTGATCTAGAAATGTCAAATTTTTAAGAAAGAGATGATATCATACTTGTTAGGAATATTGCTTTCTCCATCTACAAATAAATGTTTATTTATTACGTCAAGGTATCTTTTCAGAAAATTAGAGTTTTTAATCCATGCAATATTGATCCAGTCAGGAATCAAAGTTCTTGATAAAAGAGATGCCTACATTCAGCACTAATTACATCATTTTCATACTGTTTGTGCTATTCTGGGAAACCAGATATGAAATAACTCAAAATCTAGCACAATATTTTTAATGGTACTGAAAAGTGAAACAATCTAAATAGTCATCATTCAAATTAATTTATGGTATAATTATTTAACAGAATACTGTTATCTCTTTAGAAGCATTTTTCAAAAAAATTTTAATAATATAGGAAATGTTCAGAAAATAATTATAAGAGAAAAAAGCAAGATATACAATATCCCAAGGAACAAAATATGTAAATACATGAAATACTAAAAACTAATATAGCAGAATATTAGCAGTATTTATACATGGGAGGTAAGGTTGTGGGTAATATATATTTTCTTCTTTATTTTTTAAAATATTTCAAATATTTTATAAGGACATATGTCTACTTTTTAATAAGAAGAAAATATTAGTTTGGTCTATCAACTGAAAGAAAAGTAAAAATTACAAGGAACCTGACAAATCATTCAAAGACTAAGAGTTAACTAATGGAAATGATAAATGTCCCCAGTCAATCTCACTAGAAATATTCATGTTGGATTTAAAACTTTTATGAAAGTATGTCTGTTTATAGAAAACCTTAGGTGTCCTATACCTTCCTTGGAAGTTTGATCTTATAAAATTTTGGCTTGTACATAATCCATTGTTTTCATACTGCAAATAGTAGAAGATGCCTGGTACAAAGTGTGTTCTTAATAAATATGTGTTGAATGAATAAATAAATGAATGAATATGAGATGCTTCCTCAGGTTGCAATGAGTTAAGAGGTCACCACTTTACTACTCTGTTTTTACACTTCAAACTTGTATTCCTTTTTCTTTTTTAAATCAACCAGTAAGTATGTTTATAAGCATTTGTTCTATAAACATTTGAATCATAATTTTCTCTAAGAATTCTCTAGGAAGATTAGCTTTAATATGCTTATAACAACAATATAAGTCCAACTAATGCTAAAATTGACATGTATCTTAATGGGGGTGTGAATTTCTTATACTCTTGGAATTTTGCAGCTGTTCCCTAAGACCCTTTTTCCCACTGACTTTCACAAGCAATTTAGAGCCTCTTTTTCAACCGATGACAGTAAATCAGCCTATGATATTTCCAGATGAAACTGCATTTCAAAACATTTAAATGTACTATTTAATTGCTTATTTTTTCCATGCTTTCAGACTATGAAGAATTTTAGGGTACATTTAGGCAACACATAAAATATAATCTAAAACAAATAAAATATCAGAATCAGATAAAACTAGATCGTACAGATACACACACACACACATAACATAACCATTCCCACAAATACTCAACTAATACTGTCTGACATAATTGGCTATAGGTGGGAAATAAACTTGGCTTTGAGCTTCCTGGAAAACACAGCCCCAAAGAAAAGTCAGTTACATAGTATTCATTGTCCCAAAGAAAAAAAGTAGTTTCTCAGGTCAAGCAAAGATTTTACAGCATTCAGTTCTGAAAGAAATTACTCAGTGGATTCATGAAGGGAACATTTAACAATATGGTACACAACGACCTCAATACTATCTGTACAGCATATAATAGATAAAAGCTTTATAAAGCTGCTTCTTGCTGTGTCCTTCCAAACAGGTCAAATTTATGATACTAAAAAGCAACCCAGAGAGATCAGTCTGCATTGAATCAAAATAATGCCCAAAGATGTTATTGCCTTAGATTTTGCCATGAACTCCGAATAAAACCTACATTAAAAATCAGAATATGTGGATTGCTTCACATTTGATTATTCATTTATCAATAGATGCAGATATGAAGTGTCACTGACTGAAGGAGTTTGCAGCCAAATACTTTAAGATCAACCAAATAGGAAGGTTAATATTCTTTAATATCAAGGGCTAAACCAATCCATCCTGAGGAGCCATTCTACCTTGACTGACAAAGGCCCTGGCATAGAAAGTTAAGTTTTGGTCAAACAGTAATCTTAGGGCTACTTTTAGACTGAATTTCTTTTTTAAAGTGTTGGCTTATTTGATGTTTGTATAAAGTAAACCTGTAACCAAATGGGACAAAATATTCATTATCCAGTAAAATTATAACAGTTGGACTAAAAATAACTCTACTCAAATTGAGCTTCACCAGTTAAGATCAGGCTTGGGCAAGTTAACCAGTGTCTTTGAGCTTATTTTCACTTGGAAAAATGGGAATATATGATCAAAGATCAAATGACATAAATAACTTGAGAGTGTATTTTACACTATAAAATACCAAGCAAATACCAGAGTTTATCACATCTGTTAAAGTTTTTTAAATGACCATTAGAACTTTGTTTAGACTAAAGGTTTTGAAAATGACCCTAATAATTTCCACCTAAAGTTCTTTACCCATTGTGATAGTTAATTTCATGTGTCCACTTACCTGGGCTATGAGATGTTCACATAGCTGCTAAAACATTATTTCGGGATGTGTCGATGAAGTGTTTCAGAGAGAGTTTAGCATTTGAATCGGTAGACTGAGAAAAGAGGATGACCATCCCCAATGCAAGTAGGCACCATCCAGTCCATTGAAAGCATGAATAGAACAAACAGCAGAGAAAGGGCAAATTTTCTCCCTGATTGAGATGGGACATCCATTTTCTCCTGCCCTTGGACATTGGCACTCACAATTCTCTGGCTTCAGACTTGGACTGGGACTACACCCTAACAGCACTGGCTTCCCTAGGTGTCCAGCTTGCAGATGGCAGATGGTGAGACTTCTCAGCCTCCATCATCTAGTAGTTCAATGCCCCATAATGAATCTCTTTCTACACGTCTGTGTATCTCCTGTGAGTTCTGTTTCTCTGGACAACCCTGCCCAATACACCCATTTGGTTCAACAAGAATTTATTTGAGCACCTACCAAATGCTTTCAGTGGAGAAAAGAAATGAAAACATGCTCCTTAATACAGAGGGGATTAGGATGCCACCTCTAGAACAACATTCTATTCAATGATAACATGTATGGGTGTTCCTGGCAATAACAACTCTGCAAGTTGAGAGCTGTTGGGGTTGAGAGCCTCCTGGGCTGACTCGGAAGACTTCTGGAGGCAGTAGGATGCCGAAGAGTGTTTCCCCTCCTCTCCTTAATCAGGACTCTGTGATCTTGTCATACAGTTTCATTAATAAATACTTAACAACTGGTAAAATGTCCAACGAATAATTTTTTTAATTGTCTCAGGATTGAGAGTTATATTCCAATTTCTATGTAAGACTGATTTTTATTGCCTAAGCTTGGATCTTAAAAAATAATGAAATTTGAGTCATTTTTACATTACACAGGAAAGGGAAACAGTCTTCCTTGTGTGTACTGGGAGCGCTATGTATGATGGTTAGATGTCAAGACATCAGGGTACTAATGTAACTACATATGAGGAATGAGAAAACTCCTCCACTTCTTTTAAATTTGGGAATGTGTGTGTGTGTATATATATATAAATATATGTATATATGTATATATATAAATATATGTATATATGTATATATGTATATATATATATATATATATAGAGAGAGAGAGAGAGAACTTCAGAAACTAGGATAGGTAAGAAATATGAGCAAAATTAGATTCTTATATTCATATAAAGGATTCATATGATCTAAGAAATACTAATATACAGCCACTCGGGAGTAAAGTAAACCTGCTAATTTCTCAAATCAGCTGAGATCAACCAATTCAATCAGAAAATCCCATCTGTTAATTCCAAAATGATAACCAGGAATTTCTGTAAGAGTTTTATTTTTATGTTTTAGATTCAAATCTCATTTCACGAATCATTTATACGAGAAATGACAGGATCCTCAATAAAACCCAAGGCTATTGACCTAGGTCCAACAGAGAATCTACTAGGCCCTTCTGCAGGGCATTCACATCGTTCAGTTTGTAAAGATCATTCCTACTCCCTTCACATCTCCTTGTGGCTTCCCTTGGCACAGCTTTCCCCTCCCCAAAGTCACACCTTTGACTTCAGGACAGACTGGCAGCTAAGAGCTTTAGAGCCTGGCTGATAGATAAATCTTTAAATTTCAGCAGAATTCCCCAGTGTAGTAATAGTGACTATATTTTTGGATTTTCTTGGATAGTTCTTACTCCATTTCCTTTTAATAAAGGTGATTTATTAAATGTTTTTTAGTTAAAAAATCAAATAATGTCAGCATGCAGCTCATTATATCAAATTTGGAATAGTAAGAATTTATTTCCTAAAATTCATCTTAATTTCTGTGTCACAGCCCCTCTTCCACCTGGCAAGAAATACCCTCAGTCATTTGCAGTTTCCTTTCACTGCCCTATCCTGAGTTGGGGCACAACCTTGGCCCAGGCCAGGTTTCAGTGTGAGTGGTGTCCCATCCAGTTGTTTGTCCATGCAGGTTGCCATGGAGGTGTCCACAAACCAGAGTCCAAGTACCTATGGACCCAGTGGTCCTCAGTGGCTGCCAAGCTGTGACTGGAGCAGAGATTTTTCTGATTTTTTTCCCACCTATCTGCTGAAACACACCTTCTTGTCATGCCCAGCAGGGCTGTTGTAAGATGGCATGGGGAGGGACAAAGAGGAGGACTGGCTGCCTCAAAAGGCCAAGACACTGTCCAAGGGACTAGAGTCCTCTCTTGGCATGCCTGAACGGAATCTGTGGGGTTTTCCTGGAAGAAATCCATTTCCTTTCACATTTTTGGCCAAAACACTTTATTTAGACCAAATCCTCATTTTATCTACTTACTCCCCAAATCCTCTTTGTATGCCAGGGTTTTAGGAAATGACAGCCAGGAAGTTTTGCAATTATGTCCAGCTCTCTGGTGCTTTGCCACCTTCCTCCACTGAGCCTGGGAGCACAAACCTTGTTCTCTCTTGGGTAAGGGTAAGAGAAAGTGGGAATACAAGGAAAAAGGAAAAATAGATTTACTGTCTCAAAATATTATTCCCCCTCACTTGTACATAATTGTGTTTCTGCAGTCTTTCCTTTGTGTTTGTCCTGGTAATAAAGCTGGAAAGATGGCAAACCCAAGGCCAGATGTTATATGCTACTAGAGAGTGATCTTTCATGTGTTTTCCAAAAATGACCATGCACAGCATAGATTATTTGAGGGTTTGCTTAGTCTTCTCCTCCTCTCCCCTGGAGAACATTGGCCTCTGCAATCCTGCTCATGCACAGAGCCACTTGAACCAGTATAAATTGCTTAATACTATTCATGCATTTCACAATCGTCCCTTAATTGTTAACAACAAATGAGGTAGGTAGGAGTTGCACCATGGCCTCACTTAGAAACATTTTTTTACATCCCCCTTTCTCCAACAAGCTTTCACTTAACACTGAAGGAACAAAATTCCTGACTAATATGTGCAAAGAGCAAATACCAATTATAATAAATTTTTGCATAAAATTTATTACAACATTTATGATAGGCTATTAACAATTGAAAGCAAAAAGTGATGTTAAGTAAGCTAATTTGAAAATTCCAAATATTATAACTAAATATGCAGATAATCAATGAATTCATATAATTAATACATATACAGAAAAAAAGCATTTATTTCCCACTTAACATTGGTAGTTATTTTCTGGGCTTGTTTACAATTGAGTGATTGGTAGAGAAGGAAGCTGCCTAAATACAATAGAAGTGTAAATGACATGATGTTTATGAGAATGTTTAACCTAGTTAAGATAATTAAAAATAAGTAGTACTTTAGCACCATCATCTGCTTGTATTTGATGTGTTAAATTGATGTATGTATTACTACAAAAATGTCAACACTTTTAGTTATTTTATTTGAAGGCAACAAAGCAACATTTTCTTGAATGATTGAATAATTCAGACTTTCTACTCAGATTGGATTCCCTCCAAATTAGTGTGGTTTGGTGAGCTGTTACTGTCTGTGTATTTTCTCTACTTATATGACAGTTGAATATAAGGGAGGGACTGGGCACACCTGGAAAATGAAATCCAATCAAATTGAACCCACCTGCAGGGGACACTGAGGTACAGCTCCTCAGTGCACATCACCTTCTTTTCTCCAATTTACACTTATTTTTAAGAAAATAAATACTAGTTGTTAATTTGCTGTATTTAATTTCTTAATCAAAATTAAGAAAAATGTAAGCTTTATTGATATATAATTGATATGCAAAAATATACATATTTAATATATACATTTTGATGAGTTTGGACATATGTATACATCTTTGATACCATCACTACAATTAAGGTATTAAACATATCCATCAACTCCAAAGAGGGAAGAATCTTTTCAACTAAAGTAAAGTAAAAAAAAACAAAACAGTAAAGAAAAAAAATATGTGTTTGAAATGCATCTGAACCACAAAGGGCCAATTGCCCTAATGTAAAAAGAGCTTTTAAAAATGGCTAAGGAAAAACAAAGGAGAACAAAAGATAGAAAAGACCCTGATGAGAAAGTCAAAGAAGAAATAAATATGGCAAATAAATAAATTGCAGAAAATGAAAGCCAGGTTTATCACAGTCAGGAAAAAAAGTTAGATATAAGGAAAAGCAAAAGACTAGAATCAATTCCGTGGTGTTGGATCAGAGGATCAGTATGAACTAATAGTTTGAACTAATAGTTTTAACATACTTTCAGGTGAATAGATACATAAAGAAGAATAGAGTGTATGTGTGCATAGCTTTCTGCTGAAAGAGCTTATAGACATTGATTTCCCAGAATCAGTGGGCACCCCTGCACACACATCTTGGTCTCCACATAACATTCTCAAATAAAAGGGACCTGGGCTCCTTAGATAAATGGGTAGTTCCAGGGCTGGAGAAGAGATAGTACACGATGAAGTTACAGGATGAGCCTGGAATATCTTTTGTATCAGAACATAAGGAAGTGCTCAATAAATGTGGGGATCATACAACAGAGATACAGGAGTCAACTTAAAAGGTTAGCTAAATCTGGAACAATCAAATCAACAAAATAAATGATAGTAATTGATTATAACCCATAGAGTAAAATAAAAATTTATGAGTCCATGGTGATATAAATAATTAAATCAGTAAATAAATTGGGGAGGAAATAAAAGCTCTTCCTTACAGTATAATTTAATAAATGTCAAAATGATAGAAATACATAATTACCATTTGACAAACATCACAGTAGTAATCATTTTAGTCAATAATCATCAATGAATGCTAAACTTAATGGTCAAAATGTGATGAGAAACAGGATAATTATGTAATATTAAAGTATCACCCCCACAAAATACTTATTAATTACAAAAAGGAAAAACAGTAAATTTACAGGGGAAAAACTTGGCAGATACTACTTGAACCAAGTGATTGAAGTCAACATCAACAGTAATGGGACAAATCAACATCAAATGCCTCCTAATGTGATACAATGAGAAGTACACAATATTGGGTTTTTTGGTATTCTTGAAAAAATGAAAAACCTGAGTTTAACTAAAGGAAACCTCAGTTATACTTAAGTTGAGAGTCTGTTTGAAAGTCTGAAATTTATTGTAAGACAAAGAAAAAGTGAGGAACTGTACCAAATTAAAAGGAGACTAAAGAGATATGACAATTTCATGCAATCTGTGATCCTGAATTAAGGGTATTGACCACATATTGTACTTCTGTATCCCACAAAGCAAAGAGCATAGAAACAAGACTAAGTAAAATGATTACTTAGTAAATACTTATTGATTATTTATTAAGGGATCTAGATGGGTAGAGTCCTCTTTCTTCATCAGCTTACCTCTTCCTTAGTAGAAATATGTGTTTCAAATCACTCACAGAATATAAGTGTGTAGTTAGGTATACAAGATGAGCTCTGTCCTTCATCAAAAAATTTCTAGTACATAGGCTGAAAAAAATGAACAACTGCCTTGAAGGTGCTAGACTCTACCAAGTGAAAATGTTTCATAATCTCAGCAGTGACTCCAATTTATTTGTCTTTGACTCTAGAGAACACAGCCTTCTTGTTGACGTGTACTCAGTCACACCATCAGAGTGTCTACACAGAAAGTGGGTATCTTGTGTACTGCTCCTTTTGGGAAATGTCATTAAAAAGATCATAAATCAAACTTCCCATTGTATGTTGTCTTAGTACTTTCAAAGATCCACCTTTAGACTTCCATCTTTGGAGAATGGTGGGCTCAATTATTGAGACCAATTCTCTTGGTGAAAATAACTAAAAATACTGGGAAAAACTGCCTTAAAGATGGTGAAGACCTAGCATGACAGTAAAGAATTGCTAGGCTAACATTCAAAGAGAAAATAAGAATCTCATGAAGTAAGCTAGAACAGAAGCTGCTTTTGCTCTGGGGCAATTGGCAATTCAGACAAGTTTGAACATTTGTTTTGACAGCCTCATGAAGTTAAATGAAGAGAAATCAAAGCTCAGGACATATAAAAGGTTCAGAACTTAAAAAGGAGATCATAAAAATAGGGTATGACCCTAAAGGGCTAGATCTTCAGAGTAAAGTGAACAATGCGTTAACCAGCTTTCACAGAGATTTGCAGCCATGTTTCTAGTCACTGAGTGGTCCAGGGAACCTCAACCATTGAATTTGATTTAAGGTGATCTTGGACTTGTTGTGACCCCAAGTACCTGAAAACTAACAGAAATCTTCTAGGGAGGAGATACCCTCATCATAACCTCATATTATTCCTGAAAATATTTTCTTTAATAATGACAAGCACAGAGACAAAAATGACCTGGAGTTAAAAAAACAAGGTGCCAGAAGAAGGAAACAATAAGAACAGACATAAGCCTATAAAAATTTCAAATACTGGAATTACTAGATACAAACTGCATACTGACTATATTTACTATGCTTAAAGAAATAAACAAAATGATAATAACTACAAGGAGAAGAAAGCAATACTAAAAAATTAATAATACAAAGATTGAAATTGGAAGCTCATCAAATAGATTTAGCTGAGGAAAGAATTTGCAAACCAGTAAACAGGTCAGAAGCCGTTATCCAGAATGCAACATGGAAGGACAAAAATGTAAAAAATAAGAGGTAAGAGAACAGAGTCAGAATGTCTAACATACTTTTAACTTAATCTCAGAAAGAGAGAAGAGAGAATATGAGGCACAGAATACAAAACACTTGAACACATAAAAATGAACAGGAATTTTTAAGAAATTGTTACACAATACTAATCTACAGATTCAAGAAACCTACCAAATCCAAGAAGGATATGCAGAATCCCACACCAATCCATATCCCACCAAAGGTATAGAATATCAAAGTCAAAGAGAAAAATATTTTAAAATACTAGAAAAATCCATTTTCCTCCAGAAATGCTTTAACGGAAGCTTAGATAAGATAGTTCCCAGAGCATGAGCCAAGATATTTTATTTTCCAAAACACCACCATCTCTTAAATTAATATACATTTGAACCTAGTGATTTTAATTCCCTGTGATCTATACCTTCTTTCTTCTTCTGTATTTTTAGACTCTCTTTGAGGGGATCTGAACCTGAAGCCTCCCAAACAAAACTTAAATATCTTCCTCTGATACCAATGCTGAAGTTCAGGGTCCTGTTAGACATTGGGTGATTTCTCTGGAGACCTCAGGGCACCAAAGTAGATGGAGCTCCCTCTTTGGGTAATCCTCTGTCACCTGGTTCCAGAGCAGTGCTGCCTTGAGTCCCCTGTGTTCACAGAGCGATCAGTGACATTGCTGTTCAACCTTTTGTTTCCTATAGCCTCCACGCTCCCAAGAGTATGCTTCAAGTCTGAGTGGATGAAGAAAAAAGATGGGAGAGAAAGAGAAGGAGTCTATAAAAATAGACTCCTTCTATTTGAGGTGACATAAGCCAGACGCTAAGGGTGAACCTTCTTTTTGTGGCTGCCCACTCTGCTTGGGCTACCAGTATTCCTCAAAGTGTGAAGAGAGCTCCTACTCAGGGCCATGACTAGGCAACTTACCCAGAGACCATCCAGTGTGTGAACATTTCCGTAAAATCATTAGTGTTCCAGGAGCCTGTGCATTCTTGCTCTATTGGGTTTAAGGAGTCTAGGCAATGCTGCAAACAATTGTTCCCTGAAATCACCCCATTCAAGAGTTAGTTCTTTAGATTTTATGTACAATCCAGTCTTCTTTAAAAGTGCTAAGAATCCTGGGCTTCATATGAAAAGATTTCTTATTATCAGCTGGCTGATGAAAAGACAATAAAGAAATGGGTCACGGTTTGGAACCTCAGAAAGAGAAACAAGAGGGCAAGAGGTATGTCACTTTTTTTAGTTCTTCTCATTATGCAACTTTTTAATTTATCCTCTCTTTATGCTTTCAAAAATATTAATTGGGGGCTTTTAGGGGTTTAATTATATCACCCCCAAAAGATACATTGAAGTCCTAAGCTTTAATACCTCAGAATGTAGTTCTATTTGGAAATAGGGTCAATTGGAGATATAATTAGTTAAGATGATGTCAGACTAAAGTAGGATGGGCCCTTAATCAATATGATTGATGTCCTTATACAAAGACAGCCAGGTGAAAATACAAAGAGAGACACAGAGAGAACATCGTGTGAAGATGGGAGGATTAGAGCAATCAATCTACAAGCCAGGAAATGCCAAAGATTTCCAGAAAACTTCTAGGACTGAAAAGCAGCAAGGGAGGATTCCCTTACAGTTTTTAAAGAAAATATGGGTCTGCCAACATCTTGATTTCAGACTGCTAGCCTCCAAATTATGAGATACTATCTGTTGTTTTATGCCACCCAGTTTGTGATGGAAGTTGT